>JAIFHY010000123.1:0-204678 GCA_022264835.1 Melampsora americana | reverse complement strand
AATTGTCTGACTGGCCAAGATTGCTGGCTAAATGGTGAAAAAGTACATATCAAACCATGCATGGTTAATGTTTGGGTCCTCTATATTTTGTAGATATAAAACATAAAAGACTTACCAGCATGGTGCCTTTTCTATTTTTCAGAGTACATGATGTGATAAGACCGTTCATGACCTTCTTTAGTGATTGCTTTGTGCTGTGAAAGATAAGCATTGATTTCAGCTGAGCCTCCTTCATCAAGGGATAACAACCCAGATATTTGACAATGATGAGGTCAGAAATTTGAGAAAAAGCTTACTATCCATCCAAAGTTGTTTTACCTTTAAGGTCTGTGGTAACTACTGACATGGAGATCTGGTATATGAAAGCTTTGTCAATTTTTTTGATCTTGGTTGGGTTGCACTTTTGATAGAATAATTCAAAGGAAACATTTACAGCACAGTTCCCACATGTCTTTTTGTTCTTGTATCCGTCGCTGTCTAGGAGCCCCCTGTTATCAAACTGGTAAGTAGCAAGTGCTCTTCACATATAAGGTCAGTATTCCACGATGTTTGATTGTTTGATATTTTCAATAAAAAAAGTTATTTGGTAAAATGCCCATAGAACTCTAATATAACTGGCTTCACTTACTTGTGACATTGTTCTATGTTTATGGGCGCGGCACCCCTCAAAGATAGGCATTGACCCATAACCGCTTGTTGAAAGTGGAAAACCACACTTAAACAAATTAAAAGACGAGTGTAAAACATTTTTGAAGACACAAAAGAGTTAGATCTTTGGGTTGTGTTAAGATTTATTTGGTAATGAAAAGTGTGGCAATTGGGAGATGTCTGTTAAAACTAAGTTTCGATAAGATGAGCTAGTAATCAAGGGTAGCTCAAGAGGATGTTTGGAATTTGAGATAACCGAATGTGATTTAATGAAGTTGATGAAGCAAAATTGGTTTTTAGGCACAAAGAAGAGAACAAGGGAGAGGTCTTCTGAGAATGCTTCCCCAGCTTTTATCTTCATCCGTTGCCATGCTTCTAAGGGTGACCTGGGTACACTGTACAGCACGTTGATCAAACAACTTTGGACGCTTCAAGCGATCATCTTTGCAAATTTACTCCCGACATGCGTGTCTTTGAAACAAGGCTGAGATCTTTTGGTTCTATAGTTGATTGGCGATTCAGCGCTCTGATCAGACTTCCTGGAAACGTTTATAAGCTATTGGTTCGTACGCAGCACAGCCTGTATCGGAAGTCAAGAGACCTGATTGCGCGCCCGGCAACCTGTGGTCCCTCTGGTCGACGGGATCGGATGTCGAGGACTACATATGCGGTGTGCCTTCGCTGCGTATAATTGCATCATCCTCATCTATGATACGAATGTATCGGAGTGTCTATTTTGTGAATTTGACCCAGATACAAGCTCATATGACTCTCTTGGAATTTGAGGAATGATATCTGTGAACCAACAATGAAGAAAATAACAGCCAAACTGTTCCAGCTGATAAATTTATGAGGGAATATTTTAATGGTGGTCAATGTTGCGAATCGGGGGTTGATGTGTTGACTGCGGCACAGCAATCGAATGATCTTCCGCTTGTTCCCAAAACAAAATTCAACATCATCGTGGATTCCCTGTTCCGCATCACGTTCTCAGGAGGCCACTTCACAGCAATGCGACAAAAATATCTAAATGTGTAATTCAAAAACTTTCAACTTCTCTATAATTACATAACTAGCCGCTGATGTCAGCACTCCGTTGAAGCCAACATCCCAATGGTACACAAACTTGTAAGTCATCAGGGGTGAAGTGAGGGACACAGTGGCAAAGAACCTCCCAGGTCTTCAACATCTTTGATTGAGGAAATCCAAAGGTCGGAAATTCAAGCAAAAGCTGCTACGCAATGCAAAATCATCTCAAGATGTACGAAGAAATTACTTTTCGTTCAATAACTCATAATGATGAGGTATATAACGGGTGATGATGCAGTTGAGCGTTGCAGCAGTCTTTGTTTCGGTATTACGGATTCGGCCATATAATAAAGATTACGAGATAAATGGAACTTGATTCAAAGGAGTAACGTGAAGCAAGTTTTGATGGATATACTCTTTGAGGAACTTGAGAGCCAAAGCCTTTGCATTTAGCAATACTTAATCCGAACTAATTCGGTTCGTCTTCCGCGGCGTTGACGAGCATTCATTGCGCCTCATGTCTCCAACTTCGACCTCCATAGCTACAAAATTATTCTCTAACGTTTGACCAACAAAGATACTCGGCTACAGGAGATAGTTTTGGGTATCAGTTTGGAGAGGTTCAAACTTTGAGCGCCCTTTTTGTCACAGATATAAATCACACAAAGCTTACTAGCATGGTGTTCCATTTTTGAGCTTTTATAAGTACATGTCTGAGTCAAATTTTTCAGAATTGCTTCTAGTTGGACCCTTTACTCTGAAGGATGAGTATCAAGCGTCAGCGCTGCTTCTGAGGGGGTAATATGAGAAAAGAATGAGCTCACAATCCATCCAAGCTGGGTTTAGCTTCAGGGCTTATGCTTACTATAGACAAAGAAATCTGGTAAAAAAACATCAAATCTCATAAGATTGTCGGATTGCACTGAGAATCTGAGAACCTCAAAGGAAACACCTACCTTGCAGTTCCCACAAGTCTTCTTGTTCTCAAGCCCATCACTATCAAGTCGGCCCTGTCCATCAAAGTTGTACGTGGAAAGTGCTCTTCAAGCGTAAAGTCAGTGTTCGTATAATTGATGTTTTGATATTTTTTTGAAGAATTCTTTGATGATTTACGCCAAGAACTTGAAAAGAACTGGATTAACTTACTTGCGGCATTGTTGTTTATTTATTGGCGCATAACCTCTCAAAGGCAAACACTGCCCCCTCAACCGCTTGTTGAAAGAGGGAAACAAAGCCTAGACATATCAAAAGGTGAGTGTAAAACATTGTCACATACGCGGCACAATTAGAATTCATCATCTAGGCTAAGAGAAGAGAAAACAAGAATGGTTTTCTGAAGATGTTTCATTTTCAGCTTCAAATTCTTGTCCGTTGCTGTGCTGCTCAGGGTAACGAAGGAAGCTAAGTAGCTTGCTGCTTGGTGATCACGAAATTTTGGACGTCCCATCCACGTGGGGACTTGACATCCTGATTATATCATATCGAAAGCAACCTTTTCAAAGTTGACTCCCGACATTGATCATGGTCAGATGGATCTTTGAAGCGCCTCTGCAAAGTTATCCTATCCCTGCTACTTGTATAGCCAGTCATGGTTTCTGTGATTCTGAGCTTTTATTAGGTATCCTGGAACCACTTTATAAGCTATTTTTTCCTACGCAGAACAGCCTGTGAATTATCAATAAAGACTCGAGGCCTTCAAATGTGGTTACCAAGAAACGTGATCCGCGCCCAGGTTTCCGCGCCCGGTCGATTGTGGGGCGCAACATGTGTCTCTGGTCGACATGTCTTATGCATGATTCCACTCTAATACGTGATGATTTGTGTGCCAAGAGCAAAGCTTCCGTTGTGAAATTTGTCATGTGGAGAAATTCTGTCTTTGTGTGGTGTGAGATTGTGCACCTTCGGACTTGACACGCTCTCTCGTAAAAAAGAGAGGGGTACGTGGATTTTTTCGTACACCCATGTCCATAAAGTCCAGAAATTATGTCGTCCGTAAATTTGTATATTTTTGAGAAATTACTTATCCTTACAAACTTTCTTGATTTCCGAATGTTTGAAAAATATACAGTCAATAAAAGTTTCTGCGATTCACAATCAGGAAATACAATCAGAGGTCAAATCATTCCATCCCGACAAGATTGCTGACTATAAACATATGCTTTCTTTTGGACTTTATTTCTGGCTGAGCGTACAACCTAAAAATCTTGGATACTGAGATGATACCAGCGCTCCCTTGTAGCCCTTGTAGCATGGAACCGGGGTAAATTAAGAATTCAAGGGGAGAAAGAGTTTTAAGTCATCAGAGATGAAAGAGGAAAGCAGTGGCAGAGGGTTTTTGAGTTTCCGACCACATGTAGTTCACAATATCCAACAGGTCGAGACCCAAGCAAAAATTCTCACGCAATCTCGGCATCATCTTGAAGTGCGCTCAAGATAGGTGAGCAACCAATTGTTCCTTTTTTTGTCTTGATGTCTTATTTATATCATCCCACCTAGGTAAAAAATCGACAAATCTCAAAGAAGGGATATTTCCCTCAGATAATGGCCACGCAGAAGTCAAAGCTCTTTTGGCAAAGAAAGCAAAACGAGGTGAGCAAGTCTTCACCTTCTTTTGTTCCCATTTGATGTCTTATTCCTTTTATCTCATTGTAGAACGTGATGAATCCGACGCGGTTACAGAGAAAATTGCAAAAGTAAAGAAAGAGTCGAAATGGCAAGGATGAGTTTTTGAGGAATACCAGGAGAATGTGCCAAAGGTGGACGCTTTGCTGGTGGTCGAAGACAGCAGCCAAGAGGGCAAGGCCGGTGGTACACGGGTATCAAAGCTTACAAATCGCAAGAGGGAGTAAGATGCAGTACCTTTTTCCTTTTTATTTCTAGTCACTCATTTGTTTGTTTATTTCGCTTTTTTAGATTTTTTTGATGTCTCTTTTTCTCTCTAAAATGTATTATTGTTTTGAAACGTGATACTATATTTTTATTTTCTGTATGTGAAATTTTGTTCGTTGAGATATAGAATGAAGTGAGATTTTGTAATTCCACGATGTTTTTTTTGCGATGTTGGTACTTCGTAATTTGATGCATGCCAACATCATGATTACCTTGGATAAATATACCATTGCATGGCTTATCATTTACAGAATAAGAGTTTCGCAATTGGGTGACCGTAAAAGTCAACAATTGACCATCTGTGGACTACATTTGCGAGCTTATTTATCCCACCCTTTTTTAAGTGCGTTCGAAAAGGAAGAAAGTATATAGAAGATAAAACCGAGGTAAGATGTATTTTTGCGATGCATTCACTTTGTGAGCATTAATCATCGTAAATCAATGATCGCAAAATCCTATGATCCCGTAAATATTTCATCTTCTTTATTCATGCTCATTTGGGGGTGAATCTCTTACAAGTATATTACAAGTTTAAGAAATAATCAGATAATATTATTACAATTTAAATTTACAATGATCTGCAATTGAAAACCCAATCCTTCGAATTCAAGAGTGGTAACTTGGAACTTCTTCAGTTCTTTTTTCGTTTTCGAGGCGTTGATGAGCATTCATTGCGCTTCATGTCTCCAGTTTCAATCTCGAAAGCGAAAAAAGTACCGGCAGTATTCCCACCCGCCCAGATACTCGGCTAAGTGATGGAGTTTCAGGTATTATTGTATGAAGCGTCAATACTAGAAGGCTCTATTCTCGTAGACATAAATCATAAAAGACTCACTATCATGCTTTTCCCTTTGGAGCCTTTATAATTACATGTCTTTGCTAGCTCTTCCAGCACCGCCTCTAATTGAGGCTTTAAGCTATGAAAAGGAAGTGTCATTGTCAGCTGACCCTGCGTCAAGGAGAGTTTACTAGGTGGACTTCCGAACATAATGAGCCCAGAACTTTTAGAAAAATTTATAAGCTTACAATCCATCCAAGTCGAGTTGGACCTTCGGATCCGTGCTAGTTATAGACATGCCAATCTAGTAAAAGAAGGATTTGTCAAACGTTCAATTCTTGATAGGATTGTTTTTTCCATTCAAGAATTTCAAAGGGAAAATCTACCTTGCAGTTCCCACAAGTCTTCTTGTTCTGGAAGCCGTCGTCGTCTAAGCGTCCGTATTCATCAAACTTGTACGTGGCAAGTGCTCTTCACGCGTAAAGTCAGTATTCCATAATATTGAATATTTTGGTAGTCTGATAGAAAAACTATACGGAGATGTACAGTAGCTCCAAGAAAGATACAACACCCCCGGGGCCAAAAAACCACCACAGCATACATAATACACGCAGGGTGTGGCCCCAGGGGTGTCGTATCTTTCTTGGAGCTACTGTACACATAGAACTTGAAAAAAACAAGTTTTACTCACTTGCGACATTGTTCTTTATCAATCGGTGCGTGGCGTCCCAAAGGAAGACACTGACTCACAACCGTTTGTTGAAATAGAGCAACAAGGCTCAAATAAATGAAAATACGAGTGTAAGACATTTTTGAACACGAAAAACAGTCAGATCAATAAGTCGTGTTGAGATTTCTTGTCAATCAAAGGTGTTGTGATTGGTTAAACGTCTGACAGAAAAGTATCAGGAGGCTGAACTAGTAGTCAATACCAGCAGGTGAAATTGGGCGTTGAGATACTAAAATGCGATTTGATATGCTAGATTATTGAACAAAATTCAGCTTTAGGCGAAGAAAAAACAGGAGGCAGATCTTCTGTAGGTGTTTCCTTGCCAGCTTTATATCCTCACCCGTTGCCCTGCTGCTCAGCGTAGCGAGAGGATAGTATGTAGCTCGGTGATCACAAAGCTTCGTACGCTCGAGCTTGCGAGGACTCGAATTCTATTCCTTATTAAGGATCCATTTCGTACAATCGTTCCCGATGTCATTGGTGATGGTCAAATGTGAAACACCGCTACGAGGTCGTCAGACCCCTCCTGATTCCAGTAGAATATACATAGTTTTTCGTATTTCAGAGCCACGAGTAGGCTGCCTGGATTACATAAGCTACTGGTTCCTACGCAGCACAAGCTCATGTGTATATCAAATGAAGCCACTCGAGGCCTTCATGTGTGGAAGCCGAGAGACTCGATTGCGAGCCTAGCCCATTCTTAGCGTTCGGATGTCAAGGACTGTGCGTGCCATCACATCGCGTCTTCGCTACGCAGAATTCCATACTCCGAGATCTACACGCGGGTCAGATTTCAGCCCATGGTGATATACCTTTTTGAATGTATTTCAAAATTTGAATCAGATTCAAGCACGAAAGACTTATCTTCTCTTGGAAAAAGGATCAGCGAAAAAGCAAAGTAACAAAACCAAATAACGAAAAATTCGGGCGGAGGGGATCTTTTTCAAAAAGTTTTTCACGACTGCTCTCGATAATCAGATAGATGAAGTTATCTGATAGAAGAGACAATCGCCTAAAGTTGAGAATAAAGGAAACAGCTTTCTAGCATCCATCAGTTAAAGAAATCCATCAATAAATAAAGGTGATTGACGAACCACGCCGACTTTTTTTGAGTGCTTTTGGCTCAATTGCATATGACACTAACTGAACATATTAGAACAACAAAGGGACTAGCGCACCTTAGATAATCGGTCATCTAGTCGAGAACAACAAAATGATTGACACTTAAGAAGGAAGAGAAATTTTGTATAAGTTTTTTCAGAGATATGATACATTTTGCCTCTTTTTTTGGGTATGGGTTATCTCAGAATTGACTGTACCAGTGCTGGGGTGATTTTGACCCGATTTTGGTGTGTCAATACCCGTACCGTCTCCTGGGTCTGAATGTGCAATTTTGGAAACTCATTTTGCCCTCATACCAAACGCTGAAATGATGCATCTCAGCGCTTCCTCGAAGCATCTTACCAAACCTTACCGCTGCTAGATCAAAACTCCTGGGGCCAATAGTTTAGAGCAAGCCTTTCAGACCACCGAAGTTGTGAGAAGGAAGGAGTGCTAAAATTGTTACAAGTTCTCATGTAGTTGAGAGAATCTAAGAAGTCGGGACTCCAGAATCAAACCTTGCGCAAAACTCACGTCATCTCAGAGCCTGAGTGGAAGAACTTTTCCTTTGATCATTTAAGCTGATACAGGCGAGCTTCTTTCGTTCAACGTCTCGTTTACTATGTATTACAAGGATATATGTAGTATTATTATTCACATCTCCGATATATTTCTATGAACGAAAAGACCAGATCATCTTAATTTGACAGTGTTAATTTCGAACTTCAAGCTTCATGGTTCTGCTTCCGCGGCGTTGATGAGCATTCATTGCGCTTCAGGTCTCCAACTTCAATTTCCACAGACACAAAAGTATTTTTCAAGGTCTCACCCACAAAGATACTCGGCTACATTATAAATTTCATACAATAGTACATGAGGTTCATATCTGAGTGTTTCAACTTTTACGGATATGAATCATAGAAGACTCACTAGCATGGTACCACTTTTTGCGTTATCATAAGTACATCCCGTTGATAAAGTGTTCAGAACCGCCTGTAGCTCGCTCTTTAGTCTATCAAGCATAAGTCTTAGTGTTAGCCAAGCTTACCACGAGGAAGGTTTACTAGCCAGGCTTTGTGCTTCTTCAAATGGTGAGTCTAGAAATTTGAAAAGAGGTATAAGCTCACAATCCATCCAAGCTGGGTTTAACTCGGGGGTTCAAATTGACTACAGATAAGGAGATCTAGCCAAACAAGAAGTCATCAGATGTTGAAATTCATCCGAATTTTCTTGACTACATAAAAGAATTCCAAACCTTGCAGTTTCCGCATGTCTTCTTGTTCTCGAATCCGTCACTGTCTAGCAGTCCGTTCTCATCAAACTGGTATGTGGAAAGTGCTCTACACACTAAAAGTCAGTTTTCCTCCCGATCTTCTGGTGATGTTCTTTTGCACATGATATTTGAACAAAACTCGCTTCACTCACTTGTAACATTGTTCTTTACTTATTGGCGCGTGACCTCTCAGAGGTAGACACTGCCCCTCAATCATTTGTTGAAAGAGAGTAACGAGGCCTATACAAATCAAAATGCGAGTGTAAAACATTGTTGAATGAGCGAAACAATTAGATTTTTAGGTCGTTTTATAATTTCTTCTCAATTCGAGGTCTGGTGATCAGCTCGAGTTCTATCGGGAGGCTGAGCTGGTAATCAAGACCTGCTGAAGGCGAAATGTGAGCGGTGAAAAATCCAAATGTGATTCGGGGTGAAGTTGACGAAAAAATTTGTTATTTACGCAAACACAAGATTAGGGGGATCGAGAAAGGTCTTTTGAGGATCTTTCCTTGCCAACTTTATATTCTCTTCCGTTGTCATGCTGCTCAAGGTGACCAGAGAATCCGATCTAGATCAGTGACCATGAAGCTTTGGAAAACCTGTGTAGGCCCTTCTAAAGACTCGAATTATGTTGCGTCGAAAATGCATTTTGTAAATTCACCCCCGACATTGGTGATAGTCAAATGCTTCTCTGAAACACAGCTACAAGGTTGTCTGATCCCTCCTGTTCCTATTTTTACCTATGATTTTGGTAACTCAAAGTCTTGACTAAGAAGCTATTCATTAGTTCCTACACAGTACAGCATGTGCACCATACATTTAGACTCTCGAGGCCGCTCTGAAAAAGTTGACAACTCAGCTCGCGCGCCATTTCGATTGTGAGGCGCAACTTGTGTCTTAGGTGGACGGGATCGGATGTCAAGACCTATGCATCCCCTCACGATATATGAATCTTCGCTACGCATCCATTTTACATACGGGCGCATGCTTTCATCCTCTTTGCAACCACGGACTGACACATGTGATTTCTTACTTCTCAGCACTCATCCTACAATCAATTCCACCACTGCTACCCTTAGAACCAGCCCAGAACAAAACGTGATCCAAGGTTCAATGACTAACCAAGGGACAAGGTAGGTTATATACATACCATGCCCCATATTGATAGTGTAGTTATCCGACGTGTTACTCTCCTTCTTTCCTTGGCATGTTTGCAACCAAAACCTGCCTTTTTGAAATGTACTCACCTTTCCTATAACCCAAGTTATCCAACTGTCATTTGTTGTAAACATCCAGAAGTCTATGTGATGAAGCCAGGTGGGTTTCATAAGACTTTGCGTGTTCTTCAACCAGGATGCTATCTCCACTTTTAACTTTTCAAGCTGCCTGTGAGTCTGACTTGACACATGGAAAAGATCTTCGCGACGAGACTCTTGAAAGTTTTATCGGGGCTATGATCCGGCCTTTGCTTGTGTGATGCAATATGTCAGTCGGACCAGTATGGTTTTAGACAGCCTCCACTGTGATCCACCTGTGAAATCTCTGTGGGTTGAATCGAGTCTCCTCGGCAAGCTCATGATCCCAGCCAAAGTACTTCCTCCACCTCAAACGAACCTCAGCCGTTTTTTGATTGAACTCAGCGAACAACATAGCAAATCAACATGGGGCGTCTCGCCGAACTTCAACGCAAGGTTAATACCTATACCTCATCGAAGTTTTTATATCGTCACCCGCTACTCACATGCTAATCTATGGATTGTTTTGTCTAACCCTAGAACTTGGAGCATCTCATGGGCGCTGAGGCAATGGGCATCGTTCGTTAATAAGAAATACTCAAATAATGAACTTTGCTACATCTCTTCGATTTCTCATTATATTTTCTGCATATCATTATCTCCAGATTCAAGTCGATTTGAAATTTACCGATCTCAAAGTTTGTCGTAGTTACCTGTGTGGTGCTTGTCCACACGATCTCTTTACCAATACCGTAAGCTTTCTTAATCCTTCTCAAAGAAATTCCCAAAGCATTTTAAAATCTCACTTGTCTTTTTTCCGTTCAAGAAAATGGATTTAGGAGCATGTGCCAAAACTCATTCACAAAAGTTAAAGGGCGAATACGAAGCAGCATTAGCTAGAAGTCAAAGTGATGATCCAGAAGAATCAGCTGACACAGTTTCACCTTCAGAGTGTGAGTGTTTTGTAACAGGTTCCAGCTCATCACAATGGTCTATCAACTCAATTTTCCTTTCTTTTCTTCGGGAATTTCAGTAAACGCAATGAGACGAGAGTATGAAAACAATATCCTTGGATTTGTTGAGGAATGTGATCGAAGAATTCGTGCTGCACAGAAACGATTGGAGAAAACTCCCGAGGAAAATAACCGAACTACAGCTTTGGTGATCATTTTTTTATTCTATCTCGCTGTATCTGTTGACCACTGCTTCGCTTACAAATGATTTTGAACCCCTTCGTCTTACTGGTAGATGAGGGAAATTGGTGAAATTCAAACTGCTTATGAGGGAGCCATGGCGGAGGTGGAGACATTGGGTCAGTAAATTGCGTATCAGTTTGAGCTACCTTGATATTTCATCTGATGTATCTCAGTCTATCTCAGGTGAATCCGGTCAAGTTGATCAATCGATGGCCGAATTGGCAAAAGCTGAGGCCTTGAAAGCCGAGAAACTTGAAAAAGAGCGCGAACTTCAACAATTGACAGGTAAATAGTTACTTTCCGAATTCTTTCCTTGAATAGATTTCTGACACTTTTTTTCTTTATTATTAGAAACTTCTGGAGCTTCTGGACATCAAAAACTTCGTGTGTGTGATATTTGTGGTGCTTATCTATCGATTTTAGATAGTGATAGACGTCTGGCGGATCATTTTGGTGGAAAGGTAGGTTGTATTTTGGCTTGTCAGTACGCTCCGAATATGATGTGTTTTCTTAACCTGTCAGATACTTTTTTATCATTGCGAATCTTCAGATGCATCTGGGTTATCTTCAACTACGACAAACAATTGAAGAATGGCGTAGTAGACCACATGGTCTGCCTGGTCCTTCTGCGAATCACAACCAGAATCCTGGTTTGACTGCTGGTCTTCAAGCTGCTCACTTTGGACAACAGCGTGCTCAAGCTGCTGCAGCTCAGTCTAATGGATGGGGAAGCAGGGGAGGTGGCGAAAAGAGCGAGCCGTCTGGTGACCGAGATCGTGAACGTGACCGCGATCGAGAGCGTGAGCGGGATAGGGATCGAGAGCGGGATAGGGATAGGGATAGGGATAGGGATAGGGATCGACATCCAAGAGATGACCGAGATCGTCGACGAGATGACCATCGAAGTTCACGTGGCGGCGATGATGACCGTCGAAGTCTTAGAAGAGGTGAAGGGGATGATTATGATAAACGTCGATATGATGATGAAGGCAGAGGACCAGGTGGGAAAGATGATCGAGAGAAACGAAGAAGATTTGATTGAGAAAGTTTGAAGTTTATATGAGTCCCGCGAAATCAAGAGAACAAAAGGAAATCTTACGTTTACCTGTGTATAAAGAGAATTGTTGTCATTGTGAGCAAAGCACGAATTGATACTACATAGTCCATGCCCCAATATTTAGATAGAATGTATTGGTTTTCATTGGTGATGAGAAGTCTCTCAAGATACCAATTTCATCTGTTCACTACTTTGCCCTCATTGCTTTATTCATAGTACCAAACTATCAAGCTATCGTTACTAAAGACAAACATTCAGGACATTGCTCACGGCGCGCTCAGCTCATCTACACCAATCTGCCCCCAGTTCATTTTCCTTGTGCAAGAGCGCGCCTCACGCGCCAATGGCGCTAGGGCGCAATCTCATCCAGGGGGGGTGCACTTTGTTTAAAAAGGCCGCACTATGCATCGGAGGGGTCATGAAGGCTGATAAAGAGTAGTAAAAGTCATACAGTATACCAGTGCCATAGATTGGGGATCGATAGTGAGAAGCCTGGCATGCTTCGTCACACATTGAGAACTCTTTTTAACCCTCTGGACCAGGCCCCCAATGAGCTGATGTTGGTATACATCGTGATGGAAAATAAAAGAAATGAATTCACAAATATCACTGTACTTGTATATGCAAACATAAGCGGGTGGCTCCACATGTGGATCCTTTTATTAAGTGTTCCGAATTTGAAACAATTGAATAATAATTTATTTAAGAGTAATAGACTTTTCAAGACTGTAGACTCTTACTTCACTCAGACATTCCTGATGCGAGTAATTATTAGAGCTGAAGGAGTTTCTCCTTCTATGAAACTGACATCTTTGATAGCAATTCACGGAATTCTTCGGGTTCTGTGACCATGTATTTTGCGATAGTTTCTTTGCCTTTCCTATGGGAGACATGTACTGTTGCTACAACGGGCGGCTTTACTTCACCTTGAGCGTTTTTTTTTGGCATTTGCTTCTTCATTATGAGCTACTTCAAACATGACTTCATCTGCTGGATCTAATGGTCAGAGTCTGGTATCAGTACCAAGAAATGTTAAGCGTTTTTGAAGTACTGATCGTACGAACCGTCACCGCCTATCAGAACGAAATCAGGATGTGGCATATTCTTATAAAGTGATTGAACTGCCTCTCGCTTGCTTAGATTCTTGGACTTAACTTCCAAAACCATATTACCTATACATGCCAACGAAAGTGAGAAGACCATATGACGAGAACGATGGAAAAGGAGGTCTGGGGATCTCAATGGAACTCACCGAGGATTGTCACCAATGGTAAGCTTCTTTCTTCAATATGCAGATCCAGAAAGGCTTTCAAAAACTCTGCTTCACTCTGGTAGATTAGATCGATATCCTTCTTTGCCTGCGCTGCGTCTGAATTTCATCATGTTAGATTGGGATTGCAATATCAAGCTGATTTTGCTTTGCACTCACCGTTAGTCATTCTCTCCTGGTTGGTTCGATCCTGTGTATGCGCGACTCTATAATGGTAGGCTAATCCGTAATCTTTGTCTTCGATGTGTGAGTGGGGGACGCTAGAAGACCAAACTAACAGAAAACATTGTCAATCGTGATCCTTACAATCTCATCTGAAAAGAAATAGAGTTACCTTCCATAATTGTCTTTATTCTATCAAGGGATGATTTATCAAATTTCATCGTTTCCCAATGCCCAGAAATAGGATCACGTGTAGCTGCACCATAAGCAGCTTTCAATCCCAGATTCTCAACTGCTCCAAAATGCTTTTGCAAAAAACTTTTATCTCTTCCGGAAACTAACCAAACCATGTTGTTTTTGTTTTTGCTAAGTGTTTTAAGATCCGATATCAACTCTAGCGATGGTGTTGCTGCCTCAGGCTTGTCCACGAATTCACGAAGAGTTCCCTTGAAAAGTTCAAAGTTTCATCAGTCTCAAAGATTCTCTGGTGTTTAATTTTGGTAGATCGGAATCAAGATTTTAGCAAGCGTGGCTCAAGAACTTCTCTTACATCATAATCAGAAATTATCAATCGTGTGCCTACTGCCCCTTTGTAAGCCTTGGTGATACCTTCCGTATCTAATGGTTTATTGATTGAAGATGAAGCTGGCTTAGGTACTTTCACTGGCCTCACGGTAGAAACGAGATTCAAGTCCTCGGTGCCTTTGGTAAGAGTAGTCTGTTTAATGTCCTCCAACACAGCGCGAAGTTTATATCCCACCCTCTGGACTTCTGCAAGGTCCCATTCATTTTTGTTGGGATCCAGTTCTTTGAACAGCCAAGCCGACTTTCCTCTTTCTTTTCTGGTCTGTATTTCTTGGAATATTTTACGAGTAGGTGGTCCTTGAAATTGATAACTATCTAGTTCGTGTCCCTGCAATTTTTTTATGAAGTGATTAAATGATTGGGTCGATTGCTGTTTGTTCATATCTGGAAAGCGCCTCTCACAATCATAGAGAAAAAAACACTCACGCCTTCAAAGACGATCACGTACCGCTCTGTGTTCTTGCGATGGGGTACCCAATTGAGTATTATATGTTGATCGCGGGACGTAGCAGTAGTGGCCGATGTTAACTGGTGAGTGGGAGGAGATGAATATGCTTTTAGATGAAGAGCTGATGGGCAAGAGATCGAAGCGGTCGCCGGAGCAAGGCAATCTTTCTTATCTGGTATTATCAAATTCTCAGGACGCAAACTATTGTATCTGCGGTAAGGAGTTGGACTGAGAGGCTCATCATGAGCAAAGGTAAGACCTTTTCTCGTAAAAGATAATCTTCCATCAACAGTGAAAATATGAGCATTCACGATGACAGACAATATCAACTGAAAAATGAATGTGAAGTGCATGATGAAATTGTGATTGAAAATTCTTAGGGAGAAACGAAAGTAATCAAAGTGTGAAGATTATATAGTTGTCTGGCTTCTTATCAAATGCTCAGGTTCAATCAAAAGAATTCTTTAGAAAACAAGAGCCTGATGCTTTGGGTAGACAAAGGATAACCTCAAATTCATCCATGTAATAAAACATTCTGCGCTCACTGCAATGTTCGCTTGGGATATATCAAAAAAAAATCACGCTGAACTGCGCGCTATGCAAGTATCACTCGCACTAAAAACCGGGGTTATACTGCATGCATAAACACTCACGTGTGCTGAATGTATACCTCGAAAGTTTCATGTACAGGTTTGAAAGTGGCTGAAACATGTGAGAGCTATCGCAGATGACTTGATGAATATCTGGGGAATCGCGTTTTATGAGCACACCAGTGCATACTCACTGCATCAGGGAAACATTGCAAAACCAGTCTCTGAACTTGAAAGAACATACATCAAGTTGTGCATTCCAATGGCATTCCTTTGCTTTTTACAGTCTCTCTGATGGGTCCCCCTAAGTGTACGCATGGTGCAGACAAACAGCTGAAAACCAGCGTGGATATTTTTGGAAGCGCAGTCATTGAAAGCATCGGTCCGAAACGTGTGCCTCATCATCGCCGTACATAATCATGAAGGTGTAACGCAAATGCGGCAATGGTCTAGTAGGAGGATCCCGCTTCCTTGCTACACTTCGGCATCCATTCATATATTTTCGGGATGCCCCCGACCTGACGAGCTTTATGAAGCCATAACCCTCTTCCATCAACTCGCCTTTCATCTTGTAAAACGACTGCTATCTCCCGCCAGTCCGGATAAAAGAAGCGATGTCGGAATCTAACGGTTTGCAAGAGGCAACAGCATCGCGTTGGAAACTGCGCCGATTGGATATATGGATTTCGAAGTTGGAATTTGTCGTCTTACCGAGCATTAAACTTGTCTCGCGGAATTGCTGAACTCAAGACTTCGCTCGGAATCTCGATCGTCCCGACTGCTACCCCTTTTTCGGATACACAAGATGCTTGAATCTCTTGCCGAGATTGAATTTCGGGGTTTCTGATTAGGAGCATCCGCAGCCGTGCGGCGTGAACCGTGTCGTACGGAAATTTAGGGCAAAATCATCCACAGCCGATGCCCTAAATTTTCACGTAGCTAAGGGAATTTCCTCCGTGCGAGCCAAAATAGAAGGATTTCGTTCTATTTCGGCTCGCTTCCTAAATTCATCGGTACCTCGCTTCTCCCATGAACTCTCACTTCTACGACCGCACCTGCAAATCATCCCCCTTGATGATCAACTAGACCCATAACTCACCTTGCAAAATATGCTACAAGCCGTACGGTACGGAACCACGGCTGTGCATCGTTCAAAATTCATGCCTCAAACGCTTCCCTAAAGAATCTGTGTAACCCTTCGTACAATACAAATCTACGGCACGGCTGTGGATGCTGTAATACCCACAAACGGAAGGGGCTGCTGTACTTTTGCCTGGAGATTAGGGGCCCGGACCTTTGAGTGACTTTTAGGACCGATCAACCTCTTGCCGGTGACCTAGGCCCCAATTGGTATGGCTTAAAAAAACTCCGGAAAATAGATTAATGTTTGGAAACAATCCATTTTCCTCTGATACATCTTCCTCCTTTTGAAAAAAATGTTGTTTGTTATTGATTTTGCCCCACTTTTCAAAATCCATTTTACAGTCAATAATCCATTATTGATGGAATATGATCTGGAAAGCAGCTTTCAAGTATTCAAAAGAAGGGTTCTGGGCCTGTTCTTCTGTACACCTTTGCAGACTGGCCTTTGAGTCTCCATGCTACTTCCTTGACTGTTTTATTGTTGTTGAGATCTCAAGATTTCATATCAGACTGGCAACTCATCAAGCAAATTTCTATAGTGACCAGCAGTTATGCTTTTTTTCAGAAACACCAAAGCATTTGTCCCAGACATAAACCACCTGACCTTGTAAAGTTGTCTAGGGTGACTTTACACAACTCTATTATAAAACAGGGTCATAAAATTTTGCAATCATGCAATTGTGGTGGTTAATGGCCTGGAAGCATCTTGACCGTAAATGTCAACATTTGTTGGGGTAACATTTTTTTACAGACAAAGGCTAATTCAACATTGAATCTATGACAGAATGTATATATGCATTTCATACAGCCATGTGGTACACAAAGTCCACAGGCAAAGCAGATCACATATACTCTAAGCTCTGGAGTCTTTTTTTTCAAGGTCTACCTGGGAAATTGGTCAAGCTGGCAAGATTTGTGGTATTCTTTCAAATGGCCAAAACCCCATTCAAGCGGCTATCTAACAAAGATATCCAGATAGCTTTCAGCTTGATCAATCCGCCTCTGCTGATCAATATCTTAACGGCATTTTTGGTCATGAAACTCAAGCACAGGAACCAGCCTCACCTGCAATCACTCAGTCATTGTTTTGTGTTGGATTTAAAGGCACATATACATATCCAGAAAACCAAGATCATGTCTTAGCCAAAAATTCTAATATCAACACAATAATTTCATCACAAGAGAACCTCAACAATGGGATTTCTCATTCTGATACACCCCAAGTCCTTCATGAATGGGCCACGACTGGCCACCATCAAACTTCTCAACAATATTGTCCAAGCTGCAACACTCAGAACAAACCTCATGCTCAGCCTTACAAGGTTTTCCACTCCCATCTGGTCTTCAATACACCACCACCTCATCTACACATCCAGCTTGATACTGCCTATCTCCATCAAACACAACCAAACAAAGCATTCAAGATGATGAGAGGATGTAACTTACCTCACAAGATGATTCTGGATGGAAGGAAGCATTTAATTGATGTGCGGATGTTGTTTTTGGGATGGAGGTTATTATTGGTGTCAATTAGTACGTACAGTTGGATGTCTCCCTGGTGTATGGGGCCACAGTGGTATGGAAAATTCTGGAATAGAAACATTGCCTGACAGTGATTGGGGGACCATCACCTTATACATCTTGGGTGATGTATTCCCAAGCTGCTAGGCCAAACAAGGCTGCAGTCATTAAGACTGCCAAAATCAATATTAATCCGTCTCTGGGGCAAAAGGAGGTATTGGTTTTCACAAATGGTTGATGAACAAGGTGAGCCATAATTATTTATTTATTGGTTCATTCCTTTGTCTCAGTATAAATTTTCATTGAACTGTTTGGCATTTAGCCCCTGGTGATTCTGAGAAAGACAAGAAAGAGGAAGAAGAAGATGTGCCACTTGCCAAGGGGCAAAAGGTAACAAACAAAGTCAAATCCAATATACGTCAGCATTTTTCTTTTCTTTCTTCAGATTGAAGTTTTTATTTGTCCTTAATGAAACCAATGTATGGTTTCATTCTTTTCTCCCGTTAAATTGGTCATTGAACTGCTTGGAATTTAGTGCCTGGTGATTCTGAGAAAGAGAAGAGAAATGATGAACAAGAAGTCACATTTAGAAAGAGGAAAAACACAAACAAGGTCAAAACCAAAATACGTAAGAACCTTGATTTTGTCTCTACTGTTTGGAGTTCCCATTTGTTCCATATTTGATACAGTGAATCAACAAAGCGTTAATATGAAAAGTAGGAAGAGGAAGATAGAGAAGGCAGAAGTATTGATGGACAAAGATGTACCATTGGAGGTTAAAGGTTGCAAAAAATCAAAAGGGTGGAAAGGATGGGCAATTGTGGAAGAACAGGAGGTGGAGTCAAAGGATGAGGCTTTGCAGGAGTCTGATGAAGAGAATCAGGAGCCTCTTTGCAACACACAGAAGTCAAAGCTTACCACCAAGCATAATATAGTGTAAGACTGTATTTCAGCTCAATCAACTTTTATTGAATATGTTCTATGAAAAACACAAATGCTTGTAAAAATAAATATATATCAGAGAAAATTCAAGTTTTGCAGACATTGTTGACTGCAAATTAATGATGGTAGATGTATCACACTCCTTATAAAACCCAAGGAATCCTTCAAACTTGGGGCTCTACCGGGTCAAGACCAGTTTTCTCTTGAAATTTACTAGTAAATTGTTTTCCCATCCATCCACTTGAAGCCCAAATCCTGGATCTCATTGTTCACAGATCACATTTCTCTCATAGCCTTGCTAAGTATGATCTTTTCCTACCCATCTACTTAAACTCTCTGCCTCAATCTTGATCATTCTTTTCTGATTGCAATGTTTGTTTGTCTCCAATCAACTTTGAGCTTTTCACTCTGAAAGATGTCCAACAAGACTTGTACCTGATCAAAACTTGACCCTCCTTATTACACTGGCTAAGGATCAAGGTTTGGGACACTTTATAGATTTCTGTAGTGAATTCATATGATAAGTCTCTTGGAACAACCCACCAACAGTGCTCAAGTTAAGAATAAATTTAAAGAAGAAGCATCAGATACAGTTATAGTATATTCAAACAGGACCTAATACAAGGAATATCCAATCCTAAGTACTTGAGGATCAAAGGGGACTGGGAACAGTGGAAATGGGAATGTGAATTGGCAAGTTTTGTACTTACTGTACCAATGTACAATCAGTTGTAGCAAGTCCTGGATTACAGCACCAGCTTCCTGATGTTGATGACCTCTCTAATGGATGGACTAGTTGTGACCTTTGTTCAGAGACATTTGGAACAGTTCAGATGCAAACTACGTTATAAATGTGTCAAAAATTAGATAGGAGGATAGAAACCAGCCAGCAACTTACTGAAACCAAATTAAAAATAGTGGAATTCAAGTCCAAAATTCCAAGCAGGGATTTGGCAACTCAAAGGTGATGCTGAAAGCACAAGTTAACCTACAAAATAGCAAAAGGCTTTAAAAATTGTTCAAAGATAGCTAATCTAACCAACATGAACAGAAAAACAAATCCAGTACCAAAAGTCAAGCTTTATTTTGTGATTTCAAGTACAAATACAACTTGTGATACTTGTACATTTACATAACAGCTGTAAGTATTGAAATCATATCCCCAGAAGCTCCAAAGAGCCTTGAGGTGTCTTAAAGGACAAGGAACAAGTAAGGTAACTCAGCTCATCATGAGTTATCCAGAGTCTTGAAGCAAGGGGTAGAGGAATGCATTGCAAGGAGGTGAATCAGGTCAAATACTTTGATCTGATTTCTGTTTGCCTGGCAAGCTGCGTGTGACTTACATGGCCAGAGTGTTCTGATTCAGAATCACCTTCAATCCTCAAATTCTCTCATCCAAAGGAGGTATTGAAGATTAAATATAAAACTGTAAGTACTTTGTACTTCAATCACTCATCTGATAAATCCAGCCAATTATGGTACTCAATTGATATGAGGTGTTCAAGGAGAATATAAGACAGATCAAGCAAAAAATTCTATCAAATTACCCATTGGTGAAGCATGGAAAAATACAACTATCCTGTATTACATTGTGTGATTGGATATCCAACTGATTCTCTTCTCTTTCTTTCCTTGAGCTGCAACGGGACTACAGCCTATAGATCTTCCATCTCCTTCAAACTTTTGTTTTAGGTACCAATTTTCCATTCCTCCCCTTACAAGCTATGATAGTAAATTCAAATCAGGACACATCAAAGTGATCAAGTTCAAAGTTCTAGATTGACTTACCAACCTTGTGGCCATGATATGTTGGTGTATGTGTCACCTTGACCCCAACCTCATCCATTTTGATACACATTTGAGAGTGAAAATTACCAGAGTTTTATCTTTTCAGACATCAAGAGAGATACACAATCCCAATTTATGTCAGAAGTCTGTACTCATCGTAGTTCCCAGCTTTTTCACAAAATGCACAATCAAGCTGTACCTTCATGTTTGGAACCACACCACAACCCAAGCCTTTTGACAATTTTGTGGCTATAGTTCAGCATGCATTAGTAGTGCTCATCAACTTCAAAGGAGGGATCACAGACGTTGGGCTTGGGCTTGAGTTCAGACTGGACCAATGTCGAAAGACCAATGGCCGCAACAATAGATGTAAAGATGACGGTGAATTGAAGTGATCAAGATATCCAAAAGTACATGATGGTGATGTTTAGATACCTTACAATCATGCTGGGCATTCAGAGTCACAAGACAGCAACGGCTCGGGACAACTTTCCAATGCTATGAGATCAAGTTCATTGGTACGCAAGATGCGACTATGGATGCCATTAATAAAAACTTGAGGTCAAAGGAAACAGGCGCCAACAGCGGGACTACTCCACTACACCACGAACCCCCAGAAATGGTATTTTAACCGAGTCGTGGCCCCGGTTGGGCGGCCGATTTTCTCTGCTGAGGGCTCACGTTGAGCCAACGCGCTTAGACCGCGTGCTTTAAACTGGTTTCTCTGACTTCCGTTTGGAAACCAGGTGTTTCTGAAACCAGTTTCCAAACATCCGGTTCCTTACGGAGATATTTGCCAACGTTGTGATTTGATGAAATTTATAACTTGCTTGGAAACGGACTTTGTGACACCCGATTCTCATCAGAGAATTCTTGACCGGTTTGAAAACCGCCTGATTGAGAACGGTTTTTTGAGAAACCAGTCCTCCTCGAAACCAGAACCAACCCAACTGGTGACCAGTTATTTCCTGGGGTGCTCCTCACTCGCTCCTTGCTCTTTGCATTCACAAAGAACACAGTAGTATTTGGATTTTAACAACGGTCAATTGCAGGACTGAAACTCAACTGACATGGTATAGACAGAGATCAAAGGAACAAATGCATGGGAAAACTATGGGCTCAATGAGCGAGGAAAGTGAGAAAGAGATACATCATATGTGAAATACAGTGACGTATGGCAAGGATGGGATTGCGAGATAACCTAGAATGAATCTGATAATGGGAGAATGTCACGAACAAAAGAAACAATGACAGATGGAACACCATCAAGTCGCCATCTCTTCCACTGGCTGGTGCGCCTCCTCATCAGGTTGCACCTCCTCTCCAAATGTCAGGTTCAACTCATCCATAGTGTCTTGGATCTGCGTCTTGGTAGGCAAAGAAAAGTCGGTTGTCTCCTTCAGCTCTTCAAAGGTCTTTGTGCCATCGATGCGCTCTAAGTCTGATTGCAAGACCAAGAGGAAGAACCTGTGAAGATAAAGAAAATGGATAAGAAAATGGATAAATAATGAAACTTATCACAAACAATGACTTGCGCGTAACGGTACCGTGTGCTCTGTGAGCGCAAATAGGCTAGCTGACGATCCACAACATTCCAGAAGGACCATCCTTCATACTCTGCAAAGTTCAAGCCCCAGTGGATGGCTTGCATCCTCTGTAGCGCAATTAAACATAGGACATTTGAGCTCCTTACTTGGAAAATCATTCGAACATCAGGCTTTTGAGCTTACCAGCCATGCATAGCGAGAGGTTCGCGCTTGATCGACATCTTGAAGTATCTCTTCACGCACACGTACTCGGCCACCGATGAGACCACATTCTTTCTGATAAAGCTGTTAAAAATGGGGGTATAGATTTGAGTTGAGTAAGACTGAAAATTAAGAGATACAACTGGAATTTAACCTACCTTGACAATTACTGTGTCAAGCATGGGGACGTTGGCGTGCAAGCCCACTTGGACTCGGTTGGGAAGGTTGATGTGGGTGAGGAGCTGGGCTGAGTCAGATAGTGTGTGGATAATGTGTAGTATCATCAAATCCATACATAACTGACCACATCATCAAAAATTTTTCGGACCTCTTTCAAAACCACGTTCATAGTTGATTCCAAAGTGCGAGTATGTCGAGGATCCGGATCAGTTCCATAGCCAGGTGGTAGAACCCGGTTCTTCCACTCAGAGGGATTGGATAACATCGCACTCTGCATAGCCCATTTAGTTTTCTTTCATGGGAGATGCAGAAGGATGAGACAATGTACCATAGTCTTACCATATAAACACAAGGGCAACTGATCTGTGCCTCCATCTGGGTCAACTCGCCCGGTATAAGCTTGGACATCTCCACCCAAAATGCATTGCGTGGCTAACAAACGCATGCTTCGCTATTTGGATGATTGGGGTGCGGTAACATGAGAACCAGAGTCAGTCAAGACAGGAGCAAAAATTGAATGACTTACTTTGAGTTCAGCACCGTCAGCTTTCCAAGTGGATCCATCAGGCAAAGCACCTGGAGACGAGGAAATTCGTTTGATTGCTTCAACTAACTCAAAGCGGGTTGCATCAACCTCTTGACGCACTGCAAGGATAGCCACTACACAGGACAGGAACCGGTCATTGGGTGCTTCAACCTACAAATCGACAGTATGTGTATCTATGATTGTGAGATAAGTAAGCTAGAGATTAAAATCGGGCAGGTGGCTTACATTACAAAGGAAGCGACCCATGCTCATACTCTCATCGTCAAGGCGTGAGCGTGTCGCCAATTGATTAAAGAGAACTAAACGGGTACCGCTCAAGTGAGTGGGACCTCTGATAGGGGTTGAGGTCGATTGAGCGGTAGCTGAATTGGCGTGCAATGCAGTTGTATTTCTCTCTAATTCAGCTTCTGCTCATGCAAATGGCAAGAAAAATTGAGCGTAAGTGAAAAGGTTTGAGCAAAGATGGATATAGAAGCAGGTACTTACGATCTTCGATAGCATTCATGATTTGAGTCTTGAGATCCTCTGTGTGATTGTTGACAAAGTTGAAGTCATCAAGGTCTGGCTCATCGGCCGGTCTGGAAGGTTCAGCCTGTGGATTGGAGCCGCCTCCTAAAGAAGGAGCAGGCGTTTGTCTGGACCGATTCAACATCATTTGAATTTGGCTTCCAGGAACTTGATGTGGTAACGCTTCGGCAGGCTGACTCGGACACGTTTGACCAGTTGTGGTGTGATTGGAAGAACCGCGCGAAGTACGACCTGGGGGGCTAAATGATTGGCTATTGGGTCTCTTGTATGGCTTTGCTGCTTGATTTGTTCGCGGCGCCATGAGGGTAGGTAGAGCAAGAACGTTCGAATTGAGGGTGTTGAGAAGAAGTTGTGGTGAAGATAAAGAGAAAACACAAAGAACAAAAATTGAAAAGATTGCAAAAAGAACAAAGTTAACAAAAATTAAATAAAGGAAATGGTGCACTGAGCGTAATAACATCAATCATCAAGTTGCTTCAATATTCCATTGGGGGATGTTGACGTCACTCAATTATGGCGGCGGTATCAATTCTCGTGTTAGCTCGCGATGCTTGCAATTAGCGTCATTGTATCCTTCGAAGAGGGAGAACCGAGGAAAAGGAAGACCAATGGTCTCATTGCAGCCTTTAATCCTTTCTCATTCCAACATTTTCTATCTCTAACATAAGAAAGACAATTCCTTCTCCTTTTCAAATTTGAACATGAGCTTCCACCACCAAGAAACACGCTATCACCCTGCGCTCACTCAGAATCAAAACCTGACTGAAATAGAAAGAAGGCAACACCGCTAAGCAAAGCATGCTCAATCGGGTGGTAAAGATTCACTATTTACTGACTGAATATGATCCTTTTAGACTCAGAATTCCATCCGATCAACTCAATCATATTCCGTTTTTGTCGCGGCTTGAGGGAGAGCGTTGGTTTAGAGTGTAAGGCACTCTTTTTATGCGAAAGCTAATGATCAAATGCATGGTGCTAATGAACCATTGTACTGAATTCAAGACCGGTTTATCAAGATATGCTCAATGAGAGTGTCGGTCGCCCTTTCAAGGTCAAAGGCCCTGAAGAGTTGGACGCTATAGTTGTCCTCATGGTTGGCAATCTAGAAAATAGATTTGATTACGACCAACTTCATCACTTTGTGGAACTGCTAACACACAAGCACAAGCTCCCCGTTCCAACATTTATCGACATGACTACGAATCATCATTGGGGAATATTGGTTTATCATAACCTTCCAAGAAAACGGATGAGTGAGATAGAACACGCTAAGAGTACCATGCATCTTTTACCTTTCAACCCACCGATAACTTTGGCAAGTGAGTATTGTTGGTATCCTTCCACGTCTCTGCTTGGTCTGGTGAATCCCTATATGGACTGGGGTGATTCCTCTCAGGAAGAAACCTCTGATTCCGATGGATATCATGTGTCATCCCAAGAGGGGCCTTCAACTTGTGAATCTTCTGTTCAAGAAGAATCCTCTAATTTTGAATTCTCTGAGGATGATGAGGGATGGGCCTAGTTGTACTAGCTTCATATTTTCTCTCTAGTTTTTTTTCCTTTTGTGATTGTCTTTAAATTCTTATATTCACTTTGTCTTTTGTGGTCTTTTTCCTTTTTATGTGGATTTTAATCATGCCTTTGTTTCAAGTAATCATATATTGATTGTGAATTTCAACATTCTAACAATAAAGTATGAAAGGCATCTAATAAAAAATTATCAGAAACTGAAGAATTAATTAATGAAAACTTATTAACTGATTTATCATTCCAAAACGTTTAAACCAATCTGAAATCATAAACTACATTAACTTATCATCTGGAATTATTCACCAAGTTGATGGGCCAGGCAAAGGGCCATCAAAGCCTGCATTTTGCACCGGTGATGCTGATTGATCCTGACTGATGACCTGTGTTCTCCTTTTCTTACCCACGTAGCCAGCTTGGCTAGCTATATACTTGTCCTTCATCTTTTGACTGTGTCTTTCTTTTGCTTGATCTTTCTTTCTTAAAGTCTGCTGCCAGACGTCAATTCCCTTTTTCACTGCAACTCTCCAATCATGAGGGCTCACTTCATTGAATGGTATGTTTGCCCAAAACCGATGAATCTCGCAAGAATAGAAGGAACCTGAATTGATGATAAAGTCTTTGTTCGGTTCATGGACAACTGCAAAATCCATCTTTTTTGAGAGACGCCTTTCAATCATGATAGATTTATTCTTGCTGACTTGACACTTGCTGACGTGACAGTTGTGTTGAACATTTAGAACTCCTTCGATCTCCTACAATTGATTTCAGGGTTAATGAAAGCTTTTACAGGATGGACCCTTCTGGTACTTACAGCTGGATTGATCCATATAACCGAGTCACTTTCGGCGAGCTCACGCATGCCGTAAAAACCGTTCACCTGGCCTAACAAACAAAGATTTGCCTGAACCTTTGTTTGATGTAACGAACAGCCTCCAACTGCCCATATGTTGAGAACCCGAGCTATTTGTTTACTGGTGCTAGTGTTAATCTTCTTGAGTGAGACAAATACCTCCGAAGCCACCTTTTGTTTGTTTTTCAAAGTTAATGACTTGAGGATGCGCCAGTCTTTGGCTGTGAATTCTTCACAAATGTCCTTTGGAATTCTCTCGTTTGCATTGAAAGGCTGTGGATCACAGGACCCTTGAAGGGAAGGAACTTCTCAGCATTGAATTTTTAGTTACGATGAAAAGAGTTTATGCTTACTGCCGAATTCAACAGAATTTTCCTGATTCCATAAGGCATTGAAACCTAATGCCCTTTGGAATAAGCGGTTATTCCGAAATGTCTCCTGAACTTTCCGCCCCGCATGTATGTACGTTTTTAACTTGTGATCGTAAATATGAGATCCAGCGCCGAAAGCTCGCATGAGTCTATTGTTGTTGAATGAATTTGCAATGTTGCGGCCGGGACTGAGATGGTTGGAGTGAATTGATGACTCGCGGGTGTTTCCATTATATGATTCAAAATTTTTGGTAGCAAACAGGCATGGAGGTCCAAACTGATTGATTGCATCACATAGATGTATGAGCATATGGAATTTTGGTTTGTTGCACCACTGAGCCGAAAGTTGTATGATTGCTTTCAAGAAGATCCGGACTAGGCGTTGAAAATTCTCCCGGTAAGTCTTCACATCTCCTATATCTGTCTGAAAGATGTACGGAGCCAGATGTGAGAGCGCTTTCCAAGCCTCACGTTCCTCATTGGACATGTTGCACTCCAAAAAGATGAATGGAGCACATTGTAGTACTGTCCAAAACTCCTTACCATTGAGACTGAGGAAGTGCTGGATCATATTTCTTGGCTGGATTGGTGGAATGTTCAAACCGGATGTGTTGAATGACCTCCAACGGCCCCACACGTCGTTTTTTTCTTTTGCAGAACATGAATTCATTTGGTGGCGCATTAAGTATTTGCAAACCCCAAGCAAAATGACGTGCAATACCTCAACTGGGGTATCGCGATGGCCATTGAAACCTGTGTAGAGAGTGAGCATTTCAGCCATCGGGAGTCAACCAAGTGGACACGAGAAGACTGACCTTTTAATCGTAGAAATGGATTGAAGAGACGGTCTCCAAATTGGCCATTCAGATCATCACAGAAAGTTGATATTTGTTCAACGGATACTGATGAGTTGCGATGAAGGTCTTGGACCATCTTAACAAATGACATGTTGAGTGCATCCTTGATGCCGAGTTCAGAGGATTTTGTATCAAATTGCCCAATGGTACCTGGCTTTTGAGCCATATGCCATAGTTCATGTGTTGCTGCGATTGTCTCTGACCAGTTGCGTGTTGGTAGTGACGCCTCCATGTCAACAAAACATGTTAGCAATGAATTCGGGTAGCATTGACTTGAGTGGAATATCAACATTCAAGCTTACCTTGTTTCCCTGTTTGTCAATGCCCACAAAGTCGCTGATGTACTTTGATGAACGTTTGTCCATCAAGGACTTCACTTTGAGGTGGCAAACTCGACAAGGTGAAAGAGAGCTTGTTGGGTTCATAGTATTTGTCACCTTGGCATGCATTGGCGAGTCACCAAGGTGACAGAGGACTGATGTCATCACTAACACCTCTGAATTGGTCTTCTGGTTGTATGCCGTGAACCCATTCGTCATCAACTCGCTTATAAAGAATAAATCAGTCATCAAATTTTTGGTTAATAAATTAAAAAGGCAACTTACTTCAAATCATCGACCAACGGATCCGCCAATTCCAACGCTCCCGCAGTGTTTGAGGTGGTCACAAAGTGACAGTTGTACTCTTGATTTGACAACTTTGGAGGCAGGCCAGCCAGTGTGAAATAAAAAGCGATGTGCTTATTCCATCGCTTGGACTTATTACCTGAGAGGTCATCACAATATAGGACCAATGGAACATTACGAATAATCCGACCATTGGCCTTCTTTCGCCATGAATTGATTGTTGGTGCTTCTGTGAATGTACCACCATGTTTGGCTTACTCCACAAACATCGGAATGATCATACATGAAATCAACGTGAGATTCTTTATATATATATAGTTGAACTCACCATACATGATTCCGCCACATAAGTCTTTCATTAGGCGGCCATCACGCATTTCAATCCTGTAGAATTCCTTCCAGAATGTATTCACGTTGATTGTTGTAAACAGTTCTGAATCAAAGTCGGAAATATGTTGGAATTCTATCCGTAAATTGGGGTTTTCCCACTTTAAATGTGCATATACACATTTCGCAAGTACCTCATTACCTGATCTGTAAAAATAGGAAGGAATGACAATCCTTTGAGATGATAACTGAACTGGCTCTTGTAAATAGAAATGCCCATTGTCTTGTTTGACCATTTGGACTCTAAGATCGGCATCAAGACCCTCTCGCCACTTCTTGAACTGAGCCAGGCAGGAAATCCTTGTTCCTTTGTTGGGTAATGACGGCATAAAGTCAAGATGTTCTGTTACATAAGGATTAGCCAGTTCCTGTAACAATGTCAAATCAGCACATGGTAAACTGCGGCTTTGTTGGATGTCCAGTGATGGCAAGAAGACCTTGCCTGTTTGAGTATGTCCTTTATCTTTAAACCAAAGCAAGGTTTTTCTAAAGGGCTGAGGCTTTCGGAAATATCAAAATCAAACCTGGCCTTCAGTCGGCGGCAAACGCTCTGTAGAGTCTTATAGGCAGGGAAATTCACTCCAAGGAGTGAAATGAAAGAGCGGACGCGCTTGTATTGTAATTTAGACATAGTTGTCCATGTTGACCCCAGGACCAGAAAACCAACCATTTGCTAGATTTATGTTGTGGTCAGAATAAAACCAGGTGCGCATATAATATGAGGAATTTTGAATAAGGAAAAAAGCAGACATGCCTCTAGATTGGCGAAGGGATACCAGGAATCTTTTTCCTGATTGACCTCTTCTTCACGCTCTCTCTGAGCCTCTGAAGGTTCTGAACCACCTTGTTCAGATGAGCCAGAATCATCATGACGATTGAGGAGATTACCAATAGGTTCATCTTGGCTGCTGTTCACACTGACAGCTCTGGTTTGGAAAACCTGTGAGTGATCTTTTGTCCAAAGATCAATCAGCCTTCCTCAAAGAAAGCTGGTTTCTGGCTGTTGATGGTGAAAATCGATTTCAGCCATTTCAGTGTCCACTTGATTGGCATTGCTTGATGGGTCATATTGAATACATGAACGTTCATCTTTGATGAAAGATGTCGTAATTTGATTGGCTTTGTTTGCCTCTTGCTTAGCCAACCATGGTTGGATATTCTCAGAGTACTTGAGGATTGGAGGAGACTGGGAACAGTTGGGAATGGGAATCGTAGGTACACTGTACAGAGATTGGTCGTACAAGCCTGTACAGCGTTGGACTCCCCCTGGCTTCCTGATGCCACTTACTGTGTGCAAGCAGCAAAGACCTTTGTAGACGCTCGGAGCAGTTCTGGAGCAAACAACTACACAGTTTTGGATCGAACAACTACACTCATACACATAGCCAACTTGACTATGGCCCTTTTTAAATATGAGGAAATTTGTTAGTTTAGGGGATTCACACTCTCTGTGAGACACAAACTGAGGCAAATTTATCATTTGATGAATTTGAAGGAAATTTATCAGAAGATGAAAGTGATTGTAAACCGGTCGTGAGTGGACCAGAAGAAGAATCAGAATAATATTTAAATCAAATAGAAATTCAAAAAACGTAAGAGATGATGAACGAATTCAAAAAACGTATGAAAGAATTTGATCAAAAAACGTATGAACGAGTTCAATCGAGAAACGTATGAGATTTATGAAGATGGTCAAGGGAGGATTATGAACCAACTTAAACTCAAGGCCACCTCAGCAAGGAGGTCTTACACTTCTGTACGCCTGTCGGGTTGTACACTTTTAAGCCATACAGGGCAAGAATACCATTCCCATTCCCATCCCATTCCCAATCTCCTGCAATCCTCACATGCTCTTGATATTCTTTTGGTGATTTGCACTGTTCTTATGCCTTCGAATGTGGCTGCTCTGCATTGGGCGACTACCACAAGCCAGACAAGTGAATGATATATATTCGGCGTTGTCTGAAACTTGTAGAAAGCCTTTCAAAGGCATTTACATTCATCTAGTCAGTCAGCGTATTGTAAACGTGACTGGGGAATCATCGTTATGAAGTATTGCTGACATTTATCGACACCTGCCATTGATTAAACGTTGAGACACAAAAACTCTTTGTTTCTTTCAAGGTTAGAGGTAGGTAAAGATGGTGAGGTTTATCTATTGATGATGAAGAAAGAAAAATTGAGGTGATCAAACAAAGGATGGATATTGGATCCAATGTTATCAAACGTCTTCCTTCGTTTATTCATTTGAAGGGTATAATTGAGGATGTTCAACCTCGAACAGTTTTCATCAATCACTTCATTGAATTGAGATGAAATCTTGGTCAACAAACGGTGAAGGATACAATTTGTATCCGCTGATTTATTAACCGCAGGCATCCGAGTGGTCAAAACCGCGGTGTGGAAGCTGCTCAATAGATTGCGGTTGGTCAACGCGCGCTGAGTGGTTAACCAACTGTACTGGATTTATGAAACACACCCCGCGACAAATCCGGCCTCAACTGAGTGCCCCGCGGGTGTTTAGCGGGGCTTCAACCGCGAGTTTCCTAAACCTCCTGTCAACCAAACTTCAACAAAACCAGGGTTCGTGGTGTATGCGCTATGTACTCTGATTGTACACCACGAACCCCTCAGAATGGTTTCAAAACCGAGGCTGACCGCCGGTTGCGGACCGGTTTTTCCTTGTTGGTGACCAACGTTTTAAAAACGTTCCTGTACCACCCGTTTAAAAACCAGTTGTTGCAAACCGAGTTTCAAACCAATCTTCAGCCCGATTTGGACCGGTACTGCCTGGTTGATGATTGGTTGAGATCAACAATGCTGGCGGTGCAAATTTTTTAGGGGTTTTGGTCAAGCAGCATTGGAACGTTCAAAATAAATTAAAAATTCAATTGCACAATTGAAAAGATAATACACATGTAAAGAAGCGCATTTAAAACACAAAAACGAGAAAAACCACAATAAGATACACATTGTTTGGACATTGAAATTGACACAAAAAGGGTACAACTAGGATTCTGAAAGAAAGGCGCGGTGACATCTCTCACATGGTGTTTGCGACCTCCCAAAAGGTCATCAGGAGCTAAAGAGATGAGGAGAGAGGAAAGGATTAGAAAGATTGAGGATTTGGAAGTTTGAAGATCAAGATCAGAAACAGAAGAGCGGGTTTGAGAGTGAAGGAGAGACATACACATCTTTTCCAAATCGACGTTAGTGCAAATACCCTGCCCACTTGTCCAACATAGTCATCGATTCAATTTTTTCATGAGCAGAGTGAGATCAATGGATGGAGAGTTGGAGGTGAAGATGGCGCCACGCTCCAACCAATCCAACTTAATGACATTTGTCTTTTACAACCACTAAGAGCGCTCACAAGGCCACCGCTACTCATCTTGAAGCTATAGTTCATATTGGAGCTTGAAGTTGTAGTTTCTTCTGATGAATGAGCTGTGATAGTAACTGGTAATTGGTTCAAAACAGTTATGAGTCTAGGTGAGTTAGAATTGAGCTTAGGCATATTGATTTTCTTGTGATTTGATGTTGCTGAGATCAATCAATGATGATTTGAAGTAGGAGTGATGGCGCCATTGGTACCAGCTGCTCCGCTGAGAGCAGATCCGATACTGGCGCCAAGACTAGATTGATTTTTGGGTTTTAAAATTTCCATTTGACCTAAACAGTTATTCAACTGGCTTCACTTCAAACCCCCCAAGAACCGTTTTCCAACAAAAAGACGGTTCGTGGTGTAGGGCGACGCGTACCCGTCTCGCACGAGCGGCGACGACTACTCCAAGCTTTAGGTTCCAATCTTGTGATCGAATTTCATTTGATCCTTTCAATTGACCAGATTCATGGTTCCGCCTCCTCGTTGTCAGATTTCCACCAGATTGAAGAAGCAAGGAGTTGGTTTATGGCCATGTCACAGACCAGTCATATGATTGGCAGCCTAGGTGTAACTCTCAGTCAGGACTGTGTTTTCCAAAATAGCTGAAGAAATGCTGCGTAAAGTTTCAAAGTCTGAAACGCAGTTGCGTTTTGACGGTCATGTAGCAGCCAGTCAAGATCCGACGGATTTTCTGCGCCGCTCTGCCGGGCGATGCTCTTGTCCATGAGGTTTCGGATAGACTTATAGGCGGGGCTTGAGTTGAGATCAGAGAGTGATTGAAATGAACATCAAGATGAGGATTCCCAACAACTAAGCAAAAACACTTGAGCCAACCTCAACAAACTCAATCTAACACCATTCACTCCAAACATTCATTATCAAGAAAGCGAGCGATGTCAAACATAAAACTACATAGTCAAAAGACCTCATCAACTTCATCAACAAAACTTACACTTCGATCTAAAACATTCTCAAAACTATTATGGCCCGAAAATTCAAATAGAACAGATCATGAAATCGATCAAGCTCATCAATCTCTTCGTAGATTGATTTTAACGGACCCTTACGATGAGGTACATTCTCCAACCTGATATCACATCTTTTTGAAATTTGACAAGAAAATCTGAAAACTGATTCACTGGATTTGGAACTTTAGGAAGAAGCCACTCAATTACGTTCGACAACTTGGAAAATCTTATTAGGAGCATTAGACTGTAAAGCAGAATATTACTTTGATTTAGTTTCAAGACCTCGGTCTGCATTTTATAAAAAAATCACAAATGATACTTTTAGAACTTTAGCAACCGATTCATCTTTTCAAACTCGAGTTTCGGATCAAATGTTAGTTAGATTACTTGAAGCTTTCGTTTCTAGATCTCATGGTAAATCATGTTTTTCATTTTTTTATTCCCAAAAATCAAAATTCAATCGATATCACAACATCAATGTAACTTTGTGAAATTCCTTTTTAGATATGTCTCAAGACGGTGGTACTGGCGAATCACAATATGATTTCACATATGTCCAAGGAATGAACGTACTCGCGGCACCTTTCCTCTACACTCTGCCATCGGAATTAGAAGCATTCTATTGCTTTTCTAGATTCATTGAATTCCATTGTCCATTATATGTTCAACCTACACTTGAAGGTGTACATTCTGCTTTACAAGTTCAGTGACTCTCATTCCTTAATATTACTGTTCTTCAAAGTTGACGATCTTGATTTAATTTTAGTTACTAGATGAGTGTCTTGCAATTGTCGATCCAGAATTGTTTCATTACCTTAGCTCGAAAAATTTAAGGGCTGAAATTTATGCATTTCCTTGTAAGCTTCATTCCTCTGCCACTCTTTTTCTGTTTCCCTGAGTGACTAAACCTAAGAATTCTCCTTCTTCGCAGCTGTCTTAACACTCTGTGCTTGTACAGAACCGTTGGATCAAGTTCTCCAATTATGGGATTACCTATTAGCATTTGGAGTAGGATTGAATGTATTATGTGTAATCTCACAATTATACATGATGCGTGAAAGAGTCTTGGCTCATCCTTCGTAAGTCATCTTCATTGATCTTCTTCACTATCATTCAACAAACTTGAATCATTAACTCCTGCTTGCTAATAGTCCAATGGCCATCTTGAGAAAATTTCCAACACTAGAAGCACGACAAGTGATCCTTTTGACTAATGTTTTCATACGTGATTTACCACTTCATTTATATGAAAAGTTGGTACGACATCCATTTGAAACTGTCAATTGAATCCTTTCCAATCAATTTTCTTTGATAAGATGAGGAGACATTGTTGAAGGCTTGAGCATGCTATATGTATATATGTTGTAGTGTTGTTGTGTAATGTATTATTTTGTGTTGGTTCCTGAAAGGATTTCTTTCCTAAGATTACAGTAATTTATCACCTTCAAAGCTAAAGAAATAAAAACTTATAACATATCACCTTTTCGTACACGGAGTTAAGCATTTAACCAATTCAATTTTCCTCACCCATAACTTGAAATATTTACAGTTGACTTTATTCTTGATTGGTACATATCCATTGTTATAGGCAAGTCTTTGAAATACTGCCTGACAGCACTTTGGCTGGCCAAGGTAAAGTGATGTCCCAAACTTAGAGCCCTTCTTTGTTACATCAAATAAAGCTAATCTACTCCAGTAACTGGAGAAGCTTATGTAGGAGTGATTATAATTCATCCAAGTTGGTCTTGATTGAGAAAATGTGAACCATCACTGTTGAAGGTGGTAAGGAATTTAAAAATCTAATTTTAAGATGATTTGCTTCTGCTCTTTCACACGATTTGAAGACGAGACTGATGGTGCCCAAGTTCAACAACTTTTCCTAACACTTGACACTAACTTTGGACATAATTGACCTCATTGGATGTAACTTCACTTGCCAAATTTAAGGGCTGACACACAGATTCTGGCCTCCCAATCAGATATCCTGGGAGTGAGTGAAGGTCGTGCAATGCGATTTGGAATTGCATAAGTTTTCAAAATATGATGGATCACTACACTGTTGATGATATCATAGAGGCCTATTGATGTGTTGTTTATTTGTGACGTCTGTGACTCAAGCTTGGGCACAATGCCTCGATGTGAGTGGCTCAAGAATTGATGAGGGACTTTAAATAGTGACATTGATTTTCTGGATTTTGTGTGTTATACTTGAATGGTAATCGGTTTCAGTGGATAAGAAAAGACTATGATAAATACAAGTAATAGATAATGGAAGATGACTATACATGTATCAGGAAAACCATTTTTAAGCAGAGATAAGTGTGAAAGTCTTGATATTATCCAAATAATAATTGATTTGAGTTGACCTAAAATCATCAGAGATAGTTCCAGTTGAACCAGATGATTGAAACTGAAGTACGTTTCCTTTGAAATCATCTGTACCACTCACACCTCCGTATTTCTCCCATCGGGGGAGTCCTGGGACATTAGGGTCTAGGTTGTTAGCAAAAGCTATCCAACGAGATTGAAAATCATCAGCTCTAGGTCCCGGAATGATACCAAAGGTTGAAAGTAATTCGACAGTGTGTGTTGAGCCTTTTTAATAACAAAGCAAGTATGTTTAGTACAATGGAGGATTTGATATGCAGGTTTCAGAACCTTCTTACCAAAGATAGGAGTTGACTTCATCCCACGATCAATGTAACCCCAAGTTGGCATGTGTCTGTTAACTTTCCTTGAGACTAAACGACGTAGTCCCTGTTTTCGAAAGATAAGGGTTGATTTTAAAACGTGGTTATATGAAATGGAATTATCACTTTACACACCTGGAACCCTACATCACCAAATATAGCTAAGGAAAGAATTGATTGAATTAGAATACTTCTTCATAAAATATGAAGATTTATTTGTGACTTACCAGCATATTGTTTAAAGACTGGGGTGAGGGTATTAAGGATTCCCGTGTTAAAAGGTGAACCTTGAGTTGGATCTTGAGGGTAAACTTGTGTGATGAGTTCGATTTGTGCTTGTGAAGCTTTTGGTACCAACCTTGAAAGATCTAAGTTTTGAAAAACAGAAAGTGTTAGCATCAACTTGCAGATCTTAATTTTATGCACGTACATTTTTTCAGGTTTGATTCGGTGAGGATTGATGGAGCTACACCCAATGTTAAGAAGGTCCCTTCATCATCTTCCGTTCCGGTGATCAAAGGTACACGTGCGACTGCAAAGGAAACCATTTAATCTATGATGATCTGGCGTGGATGTCCTGGTACGAGATTAAAACTCACACTTTCCAGCTTCGAGATTATCTTCCATACTTCCAGTGACGAATTCTCCTAAAAATCGAACGTCTCATTTAGGTACCAGCTTGCTGAATGGTTAGTAGAATAAAGGACTTACCATCAACGTACGCTAAAAACGTGACACAGGAAAGATGTAATGGTGAGATCTTAGCAATCAGGACAACAAACAAATCGCGAGATTGAGATTGCGCGATTTCACTTACGTGCATACGCCAAGGGGTATGAGCCTCCGGAAAAAGGTCCCGGTAAGCGGTTAGATGCAGCACTGGGATGAAATCGTGATGAGTGATTCCTTTCCTGTTGTGATGTGCTGAAAAAGGACTCACTATAAGGTGGCATAGCTCACACTTCGCAAGCAAGCCAATGTGTCAGGTTTGTTCGAGCAACCGACGTCTTTCAAGATTGCATCATAAGTAGTTTGACCAGCTCCTCCGGCCAAAGCTAAACAAAGAAAAGGATGGTGATGAATTTGAATTTCATTATATATTTGAAGAACTTAATATTGAGATTTGACTGACTTCCAACTGGGAAAGCACTTCCGGATTCGCAAATGGCAGCTCGGAAAAGTCCTTCGTTGTTTCCGTGATTTGCAAACAGGTGATGGGAGATAGAGATAGAACCAGCTGAAACCCATCCCATCAGTTTTAAATCATATCTTGTTCCTTATAAAAAGTCTACTTACATGATTCCCCAAAGAGCATGACTTTAGCGGGATCCCCACCGAATTCGAGGATGTGTTTCTGTACAATGAAAAAAGACGGTTTTATATAAATGTATTACAATTTGTATGAGAGAATGACTTACTTGAACCCATTTCATCGCAAGACGTTGGTCTTTCAACCCAAGATTACCAACGCCAGCAGCACCAATTTGTTTCCCACCTAGGAAACCAAAAGCCTAAAAAATGTTCGTGTTAATCTTCGGAATGGATTTTTGTACTAAAAAAGAATATGATCATCTTACACCCATCCTATGGTTAATTGCAACAAAGATAACAGGCTGACCTAAGGCAACACTTTTCTCAATCCAAGTGTTGCCTTGAAGGAGTGTTGATGAACCAAATGAGAAATCTCCTGGGTCTAAAACGTCCGGGAAGAAAGGTGGTAAGATTCAGATGGGTGAAAGAAATCGAAGGTTGAAGTTTCAGGCTCATCAGCTGGATATGATACTTACAAATCCAAAACATGACAGGTAACTTGGCTCCCTTTTGGGTACCTGCAGGGCGTAATATCTAGCATGAGAGGGAAAAAGGAAAGAATCGCAAGATGTTCAGTCTCAGAGAGATTTTGAGTTTGAGGAAATAGCCTCTGTCTCACATCTAAGGTAAGACAATCTTCTTGACCCCCAATCCCTGGTCCGTAAATTGGGAGTTTGTCTAATTCGTCAGTGACAACGGTGGCGATGTTGAAGAGTGGATTCCCTCCTCCTGTGAGGATCTGTTGAGCACAACTGGGTGGTGGCCTCTGCAGAAAGCCATACGAAGGGAGTGATGTATATGTGAGCTTTCTGATGAAGCTTTGAAGCAGAAAAACCCAAAAGAGACGAACCGTAGCATCAAAATTGGGATACTTTCCCAGAGGAAAGATAGGATTTGTCAATCTACGAGCGCCCACAGGTGGTTCGGCCTTTTTAGAAAAGTGCAATGATGTTACAAAGGACGTGAGCGGATGAAAAACTAATGAAGATGACAAAATGATGACGTACATATGGAATTCCATAAAATTGATCGACGCCGTTTTTAGTGTTTCCATTGAAATCGCCGTAATCCAAAACGACCTTATTAGATCCCGTACCAGAAGACCCTTGTCTAACTCGCGCACTCGAATTATCTGTTGGTAGTAAGGTTGAGGTGGCTGCATTCACTGTAGGACCCAATATTGGAAGATCACCCAGTCCGAGAAGACCACTTCGACGAGAATGATTTTCTGGTGTGATCAAGTTGAGAGGGAAACTGTTCAGTTGAAGTATGAGAGTAAAATTCATCAGTTTTTCCCAGTGATGAGACTTACTTAGTGGTGGTAAGGTAGCAGCAAATGCGTATTGGATGCCAGCAAGGCTGAAAAGAAAGTATAATGAAGCTAACATGTTGTAAGTGACTTTTTTAATGGAAATAATTATGACACAAGTGAAGGATGGGTGGAGAGATGATGTAGACCGCCGAGTGAGTCCAAGGAGGATGAAGGTGAGTACAGAGAGTGGGCATTGCGTGTTATAAGTATAGGTCAAGTGGAGGTCAAACTGCACCTGAGTGGGTCTAAGCAGGCTTTCGGTGATGCAAGTCCAGGCCATCTGAAGGACCTATCACTGGGCCAAATTCCTCACATTTGCTGTATGCGCGAGAATTGGGGCTTGTGTCAAGTTAGGATTGTTCTCAGACCAGCACAAATGATGTCCTATTGAGCTGCATAACTTTCATTTTTGGCCAGAGTAAGATGTCACATATGATCGCTGTGGCTGGGCTATCTCGTTTGTTCTTTTTAAAAATCCGGACAAGACCATCATTCTACACCACAGATGGGTCCAGACGGCCTGGAGGCCGTCTGACCTGGCCGGCTTCAGACGGCCTGCCCCTACGCAGAGGTTGGCCGTCTCAAGATGGGCCTCACGGTGAGCGCCTGCCAGGCGCTTTCAAGCGGCCTGGGCAGGCCGCTGGGATGCGTCTGGCAGCAATCTTCTGGCCGGCTGCAGGCGGTCAAACGGGGAGAAATCCGAGGGGCTCGGATCCCCAATTGCAATGCGGTCCGATTGCGCGGGGCGGTTGAGGGTTATATTCGGTCATGGGGCCAGCACAGTTTGGTCATGAGCTCAGCGCGCTCTGGTCAGGGGCTTGGCTCAGTGTGGTCTGCGACTCAGCCCAGCAGTGGATACGATGAATCAGAATCAGGCCATCATCGTGGCCTGTTTCATTTCCATAGGAACATTGGGATATTATACTACTAGCAGTATAATATATACAACTGTGATTGTGATTGACAAGGCAATTACTTTAAGTGACGAATAGATTGCAAACAATATCTAAACGTTGGGTTGCATTTGGGATGACGCGTTTGATGCTGACCCAGTAAAATCCGCTCCTCCTGGCATCCGGGCCCTGATGCGCTCTTCGGAAGGCAAATCCAAGTTGATATTGGCCGCTTTCAAATCCTTAAACCAAGCTTTTCCGTCAAATATTTGACAATCTTCGTCGAAGATGATTTGGTAGAAGCTGTTTCCAGATTATTGTCAGTCCAAAACTCCACCTCTGTTTTCATATGTACTAGGTCAATTGCTTACGCCGTCTCGTAGTCCTCATCCTTTGCCTGTCGAACATGGGCCAGTCGCTTACCAACTACGGCCCATATGGATTCGCAACCTTTACCACCTTTCTTCACCAAACGTGCGGCCTCTCAACGCCACACATTAAGGACCAGGCGATATTTGGGCCGAATATCGCGCATTATTACCAACCTTTAACTTTGGATGTGCAAGAGATTTGAGATAGAGTGCGGTGACACCTGGTAACATACTACGCATATCACACACCTACCTATCTAATCCCATGACCAGTATTTCAAGGTGTCAATCATTGACACTTAATGACAGGCTTTACCGCTGCCGGATCAGTTCACGACCTTCCACTGATCTGGTCCACCAAACCCTTCATTCCAAACCCTTGTTCACCAAGCAAACTGAGTTCAAAGGACAAACAAACCACACAAAGCTGGATATCAACTGAGGATAAAACAAACCAGAAGGCCAACGTATAACATCACCATATGTAAGCCAAAATGACCTGACCTATCACAGATTCGGGCTGCAGCTAGTTTTGCAACATACTTCCAAAAGCCATAGACCTTATCTGTGATCTCACAAAGTAAAGTCTATGCATCTCATGATGAGGTGAGAGAGGTGCATTTTAAACCACCCTCAAGAGATCCAAAACCTGAGAGTTGGCTTAGGACCAACTCCAATAGTAATGAAATTGGGACGTCCAGAAATGCACAATTTCATTTCTTTAGTCTTGGCTAAGAAAGATCTGAACAGAGACGTAGAGCAGCATCATACCTTGATGTCAGATGGCTGTATAATGATGTGCCACACTGGAACTATATGAGGTACAAGAAGATGGAATTGTTTTAAATCACTGATCTGACTACGCACTGCGTCTCAGATTGAAAAATGGCACACAGTGGAGACAGGTGTGTGGAAAACAACGTATTTTAGTAATAACAAAGACCGGGAAACTTGCCTGGTCTCTATTTTCAAAAACCAGGTGAGCACAAGATTTTGTATGTAGATCAAGAGTGATCTTGGTCACTCACAAGATATGAGATCCGCCCTCGTGTTAGTAGATTGGTGGCATTCCAAACAACGTTCACCGCAGTGTTGTTCTGAGTGGTACCACACTTGACAGCAACCTAATTAGTAAGATTTGAGATCAATGATCTCAAACTATGGACTGGTTGTCAGGTGTTTGCGCTCACTTGCTGGACTAGGTCCTTTATAGAGGGCACTGGAATGTCAACGTCCTTGTGAGTTTTGGGGTCGTGGATACCTAGCAAAAGCTGCTGAATAGTGTAAGCATTTCATCAAACACACGTTGGTGGAACTTAGACTGACCATGTTGTGCATTTTCTCTCGAGCTTGTTTCCCGCTGTTTCTGATGGCACTGGCATATCTTTGCGCGTTGGCCAAAGTTTCAACTCCGCCGTACTGAGGTGGAAGGTGAAGGGCGGCAAAGGGGGGACTTTCTTTGGATATGGTTTGCTACATTACATGCAAACCAAAATTAAGTGACACTATACTTTGGAAAACTAGAGGATGATGAAAGATACCTTGATGGTATTGAAAAGAGAATCAACAAGGAAACCTTTGGGTTTCTTCTCAGTGGCAGTGTAAGCTGTGAGTTGTGGCAAAAAGAGCAGCTTGAGGGCTAAAGGATTCATCACATCCTGGGAAGATTCAAATGATTGGTCAGCACAGCCTGGTTCTGCCCTCCCGTGGTGATTGTGACTGACCAACAAGAATTGGCCTGGGGCCCATTCTCTGATAGGTGTGGTCTCGTTACTGGCTGCTGCGTTTGATTGATGCAAGTCTGGCATTGCAGGAGCTGGGGGTGTTGTCAGCTCCTGAAGCTTGTGTGTGACCTGGGCAAGGTTTGCAGTAAGTGTCTCAATCTTTCCGTTAAGCTGAGAGACTTGCATGAGGAGCAAGCCTTGAACGGTTGCTTGGGCTACGTGGCGATTGGTCTCTCCGAACACCTTTGTGAGAGACAGAGTATCAATATAAAAACAGAAATCAATATAAAGGGAGAGGCTCACCTCAGCTTGGGCCATGGCAAACAAGCAATAGTTGCCATCCAAGCCCAACTTCTTGGCCATGGTCTGGAAATTATCCAAGGATTGACCAGCCAGTGGGCATGCATACATAGATGTTTTGATCCCAGAGCAATCATTCCCGCCCAAACCTTGGTTTGGTGCAGAATCACGACGGTGGAATGAGCCTGGCCCTCAGTAGCAATCTGGCCAGTGGCCAGTCGGTTGCATTTGGCCTGAAGGTGACATGGATTGGTTGGACCGTATACGAGAACCAGGAGGGAAAGGGGACCTCACTGGGTGTGCTTTGGAGTGGGGGGTTTGCTGCAAGTTGAACACCCAAGGGTACTCTCCCATAGCAGTGCGACCTCAAGGTGAGTCCACAAATCCTCCTGATTGAAGGTCAGTATTGGCTGTGGGTGAGTCAAAGGGGAGACAAGCTCACCCGCAGTGTCTCTCAGAGCGCCGTGGTTGTTGAACCCCGGTAACAAGGAGCTGGGAGATGTTGTTGCACCTTGACCGGAATTGACAAACTCTTGAGATTGAGACCCTCAAGAGTTGAAACCTGCAAAGTAAACAATAATGAGTATTAATGCAATAAGGGGAGGAAGGGGTAAAGTACCAAAGTTGAGGGATGCTTCACTATTAATTGTGAGGGGTCTGAAGAGCAGTAAGCCTTTGAAAAGTCTTTACAATGAGAAGTGAGCTTTGGAATCGCTCTTCCGGTGCAAAGTTCCAATGAACTTTGCCAAATTTTGCAAAAAGTAGGTCAAAAAAGTGGCGAGGTGACAAAGCGCCACTTTTTTGACGTAGCAGATCAAGAAAACATTTGTGGCCCACCAATTGACCGGACAAGAATTTGCTCCCTTCAAAAACACTTGAATTGTTTTAAATTTTTGGGCCACCAGTTCGCTATAACAAACATGTCGCTTAAACAAACACACAGCTCAGGCTACCTGCGCAAGTGGCAGCCTTTTCACGTGCCCTCTTCAAAAGCGTTGTAAGTGGGATATGTCATTATGATATAGGATTGATCGGAGGAATAGGTATCTGACCTTTTCCTTGCGTCTTCCTTCAACCGTTCAGGGAGTCCAACACCCCTAATTCTTTGACTTCCAAGATTGTACCGATGGCCAATCAACCTACCATGATGATCGGCGTCTCCAACAAGAATGTGTCAGCTGAGCCATCTGGGGTTGAAGAGAACATCACACCAGACCCACCACCTGCTGCAACCGAGGCCGAAAGGCAAGTAAATCAACCTGCTGAGCGCGCTATGGCGGAGGTGGATACATTGCGTGAGTTTAGTTGCAAAATACACTATACTCATCCTAATTCTGACCCCACAATCCATCAATTTAGAGTTCCAAATAGATGGAGGAACTCTCGTGTTCTCGGCTCTCCAAAGGATAATGGCCAAGACAATCTTCAAACAATATCTGAGTTTTACGGGGCTTGACGAGGGCGAGATTGAAAAATGGCACCCAGTCTTACTTTGCCATGGCGTAACACACTTTGATCTTTTCCTTTTTCCGGATTTCTTTCCGGATCGTAACTTTTGCAAATGGAACATACCTCACAGTGTTTCAGCGCGTCTCTTAGTTCATGCCTGGATGTACTATTAATACCACGTTGTCTTGGGTACTTGAGAGCAGTTGTATGGTCTATAAAGCTTGTTTGTGGCATTCGATGGTGTCGCATTGGAAGTGAACTCAAAGTCATGCACTTTATCTTGCATCAAGATATTGGTTTAATGATATTGAGTGATATCATGAGCCTTGAATATCAATGATTGGAGGCTCATGATAGCCATTTGCGTTTAAGTAAATCCAATAGCGCAATGAAACATTGGCAATGTTTCATTGCCAATATCAAGTCAAACAATGGGATTGTTTGACTTGATATTGGCACTGAGAACTAAGCGATTAGTCCATCTCCCCCCCAAAAAAAATCCTTGCCCAATATTCACAAACCCAATCCAACTGAGCAAACAACATGTGGTTGATGGCACCCATCAAAATCAAAACTCCTCAAATCTCTTCAAAGGCTATGAAATTTGTAGAACTCGCACGCGCAAAAGGAGAAGATCTCACTCAGGTGGACATCTTGATGGAGATATTGGATTATCAAAATATGCAATATTTTGCAAGCTTGACATGTCGATTGAAACGTGATGGTAGCAATTTTGATGACTGGCTATACTCACTCAAACAAAACATTTGGTCAATGGCTTGAAAGCCTTTTTACCTGTCGGAGCCTTGCCAAGATGTAACCTTACTATACGGCTGGGTTGTGGACGAAGTACTCTTGGCAATGATTCAAGCCACCGTACATCGCAGTTGCACAGAGGCAATTTCTTTGGCCACTGATCCACATGATGCTGTCATGTGGATCAAATTTTTTTATGATATTGAAGGTATGTGAGTCATTATCAAAACCATGATGGATTTTTGGTTATTGACCTTTGTTTTATTAATTTGTTTCAGAAGATATCTCAGACAATGTTAGTGTGTGATAAACACCTTTTAATTTATCTATTTCAGAAGGAACCTCAGATGTTGTTAAGAATTGTGAAACAGATACCACCTGGCCTCTGTGTTGGATGAATTTGCATACAGTAAGCTTTACATTGCATTTGGAAAGTTCATAATTGGATTCACACTTTGTATTTACCTCTGGTCAAGTGTGTCCCACCTCCTGGTGTGAGGCAGGGCCTCATTTTGTTGCACTGGCCTCTCTGTGCCAGTATTTGAGTCCGGTGTTGATTGCAATGTTCCATTCTTCAGGTAAAATATCTGGAAGGTCTAAATCCGAAAGTCTTTGATGTATGTGGCCAGAGTAATGAGATGCAGCATTGAGAATGAAAGATGGTGAGACCACATGATCCACACCCCAAAGGCCTATTGTGGAGATGGTCCTCTCAATTTTTTTGCGGTGGGTCTTTGCCAATGCACATTTGGCATCATGGCAGTTATGTTGAATGTTGAGAAGGCACATAATGTCCTGGTATGCAACACAGGTATGACAAATATGAGTTAACCTAACACTAAACCTGCCTGGTGATTGAATTGGAGAGCCTTACCTTCACATTAACCAGTTTGGTTTGTTCAGTCACCTTGACTTCCCGCATGCCATAAAAAGCATTCACTGGGCCCCTTTCACATAACTTGATTATCAAATTGGTCTTTGTATCAGATACACCATCTAGACACCATATAGATTGCACCTGGCCAATTGCATTGAGAGATTTAATCTGTGATGAAAAAGAGTTATTAACATTGAATCTTTCATGTGGGTTGCAAACAGAAAAAATATCTTGAAATTAAAATCACCAGCACAAAATCATCCTTTGCTGCCTGGAGACCACCAATCAACTTAATACTCTGATACTCTTTCACCTGGGAACAGTTGACATTTAAAGGGATGCATGGCGGTAGATCTGATTGGTTCTTGCACAAGCCTGTTGTTTTGAAATACTCAGTGATGTTATGAATGAAACTGCTGGAAACCTTAAACTCACGGCCAATTGAGTAGTTGGAGATGGAACCCAAAGATGGGTCCAGCCCCATTGCCTGGAAGAGCTCAGGCACCGTTGACAATATAGCCCGCAGATGGGGACCACTGAATACTCAAGACTGGAGATCTTTGTCAAAGAAGGATGAGCCTGATGCAAAAACCCTGAACATCTGCCGGGTGTTTGAGGTGTTGGCTATGTCACTTCCAGGGCTTTGATGGTTTGAATGAACTGATGCATGTCGTACTACGCCATTGAAAGATTCCAGCTTTTTGGTGGCAAAAAGGCTAGCTGGACCAAAACGTTGAATAGAATCTTGAAGGTGAATAAGCATGTGAAACTTTGGTTTGTTGACTCACCGTGCGTTGAGGGAAACAAGATGTTTCAGGAATCTGGAGATGAGAATGTACAGTGCGGCTAGGTAGGTCTTCATGTTGGGTATCTCTGTCTGAAATATATATGAGCTCAAAAGACAATGAGAAGACCACATTGCCCTTTTTTCCTCTGTCAGGTGTTCAAACATCACAAATGGGACAGTCTGTAACACCGTCCTGAATTCTTTACCCACTAGAGTCTGGTAAAATGTGATCATGGTGTTTGGTTGAATTGGGGGAATCTTCAAACCTTTAGCATTGAAAGCTCTCCATCTGGCCGAGATATTGTTGAATGTCTTGGAGCCGCTTTTGATATTTCCCAGATCTTTCATCAAATCTCGAAATAAAAATTTTGTGATACCCAACAATACAACATGAAGAACCTCCACTGGCGTGTCTCTGTGACCGTCAAATCCTAGTCCAAACATTGTTAGTTCACACAAACGTTAACTAACAGAGGTGTCATGTAAGCACGTACCTTTGAGTCTCAACATGGGATTGAAGAGGTGTTCGCCATGCTTATCATTGACTTCTTGACAGATTTGAGCCACTTGATGTGGTTGCAGAGCGTGGTGTGCGGCTTGCACATCCTTCATAAAATGTTCATTCAAAGAATCTCGCACCCCAAAATTGCGGGCCATTGCTTCAACTCGAGTCTTGGTATGGGGCTTTTGAGAAGTGATCCACATCTCTTTAGTCCACCGTCTGGTTTGGTTTCATTTACGCATGGGTAATAGACACTCCATAGAGTGTTGAATCAGTGTTGGAACTCCAGTCAAATATAAAAGCTACACTCACCCTCTCTCCCTCTTCATCAAGGCCAAGAAAGTCCCTTACAAAATTTTCTGATTGTTTGTTGGCCTGCTTTGATACATGGAGGTCACCCATACGGCATGGAGTTAGCGTGTTAGCTGGGTTGAGGGTATTGGAAATTTCGGCATGCATGGGAGAATTGCCAAGGTGAAATAGAGAAACAGCCATGACCAAGACTTCCTTGCCCAGGGTGTGGTCATATGCAGAGAATCCAGAGGTACCGTAGTCACTACACAAAGTGAGTGGCCGTTAATATCTAGTCATTGCAAATGTCAAGAGTGGGGGACTCACTTTAGATCATCTACTACCTGGTCAAACAGCTCCAGAGCAGTTGCACAATTTGAGGTTGCCAGGAAATGGATATTGAATTCTTGATTGGCCATGTCAGGTGGTAACCCAGGAAGAGTGAAGTAGATACTCATGTGTTTGTTCCATTTTTTGGACACGTTCCCCGAAGTTTCATCAGAGTATAGTGCCAATGGTACGTGACGTATAACTTTTCCTTGAGCCTTTTCTCGCCAGGGGTTGGTCATTGGATATGCTGGTTGCAATGCATGTTCAGAGTCTACAAAAATGAATGAAACACCAACTTCCTTTGCACAACAGAATATGTTGCAGAGATTTGAAAGGCCACTGACCATACATATAATTGCTACACCTATCTTTGAGGAAAACTCTATCCGTCACCTCAATATAGGGCCAAGTTTGCCAAATTTTTTTGCAAGGTATGGTAAAAAGCATGTCTGAGTCAAAAGCAGCATCTCCAGGTATGATGACCTTGAACAGACCGCGGGAATGGGGATCTTGTTTAGCTATTGCTGGTAGACACCTTGCCATGATATGCGCATCTTGTTGAAAGAAAAAAATTGGCACCACCAGTTGCTTGGTTTGAAGCTGGACTGGCTCATAGATGTAATAGTGGAATAACTCTGATTCTATCATTTGAACGCAAAGGTTGGGTGGATATTCTTTGCGCCACTTTTGGCACTGTGATAAGCGGTTGATTGGGCCATTGATTGTGAGTTCAGGAATATAAATTAAATGTGGGCTGACTAAAGGGTTGGCCAACTCCTTCCAAAAAATCAGAGTTAGCCATATCAATCAGTTGAAGTCCATTGCGTAAAGTGTGCTCACATTACTTATGATTGTCTTGATGTCCAATCCAAACAGTGGATTTCCACAAGGACTTGTCCTCTCACGTATTTCAAGACCCAACTTGTGTTTCAATTTTTTAACTAGTTCTCTCAATGTGCCCCATTCAGGAAGTCTCACATCACAGATACGAAGGATTGACCAGATGAAATGGTATTGGGTACGTGAGAGGAGGCTTCTGTTTGAGCTGGTCATGAGCAAAGCAACCACATGCTACATTCATCACAATCAAAGCAATCTATTTTTAGTGGAATTGGAATATGAATGAAAGAAGTCAAGTAGCTGACCTCTTTTTTCTTGAATGGGTACCATCCTGCAGCCTCTTCAACATTGACGGCTGCAAACTCCTTCTCAAGTTCTTCCACATAGTGAGCTTCATCTTCTGTGTCATCATCAAAACCATTACCAAGCGTGTCAACAGCCTCTCAAAGCAAATCAAAATCCATGCGCTCCTCTGCAATATCTGAGTCTTGCAAATTGTCACCATTGCCACGGCCGTTGTTTTCCAAGAAGGAGCGGAGGAAAGTGAGTGGAGATGGTGGATTGGCAGGGGTGTCAGACAAATCGTGGATGTCTTCAAAGAAGTGATCTAGGTCTTGCACAGCAGGTGGTGTTGGAGATCTGTGTAGCTCGAATTGTTGATCAATGACTTGATTGGCTGCTTGTCTGGTCAAGAATTGCTCCGCTGCAATAGAGTGGGCGGCAGACGCAACATGCGCGCCATAAGATTTCATAGTTTGGCTGGTGGTGCACACCCCACAGTGATATCTTATTGGGTTATAACTTATCTGAACAATATCTGCAAAAAGTTTGGTGAGTTATGTATCACAGATACCTTAATTGAGAGGAGGATTTGAACTTACGCAGCGGTGGCCTTGGATTTTGAGAAGTGCTCATTATGAGCTTCTGAAGTTGAGGTGTGAAGTTTGATTGGGCTGGGAAGTGGTTTGGCAAGCGGTGAAGTGGTTTGGTGGCCTGTGACCTGGTTTGGCAAGCGGTGAAGCTCGGAAGCGGGCCTCGGGGAAGATCGGGACACGCAATTGGGGCAGGGTCCTTGCCAGCCAGCTGGTGGGCGCCAGCTGGCGGTTGGCAGGCGAATTCCAGATCGGATTTAGCTGCAGACTTGTAGCCCGCCAGCCGCTCGCCTTAAGCTGGCCTACTGGGTCGTCTGCAGGCCAGCTGCAGCTCTGACCGATCTCAGACCTGGTTTGACCAATTTTATCATCATCAGATGACTTCGTGGGTCGGTACACTATCCGATGACGAAGCAGCGGCAGGGTATTCGGATTTGTGATCTGCTTGGGGTGCTCGGATATTGAAGTGGGATTTGAATCGGGTAAAGTGAAAGGATGAAGGAAGGATCTGATGAGGTGATCGGTCAACAAGTCAAAATGAATTTACCTACTTTTTCAATTTTACCTTCTTTGTTCGATTTCGATTCATCATCAAATCAACCATCAAGAACAACAAGAACAACAAGAACCAATTCAGATTTCAATGAACTCTCTCAACCTAACATCGGGGTTAGTCTTTCAAATCAAAGCTTACAAGTTAACATTCAAAACTCAATCCGTGTTCTTTCAATCTCAAAGCCTCATTCACCAGCTCGAGTTGCTTATTACTTTCCAAAAGGTGTAGGAGAATATCATTTTGGGGTAAGTTATACACCTCTCTTTCAACTTGGTTTTTCAAAGAAACTCATTCATGAAATTCTAATCATGATTTTCAAAATACATAGAAAGGTCATCCAATGAAACCACATCGACTCACAATCTTAAACCATCTAGTGGCTGGCTATGGATTACATCATCATATGGAATTCCACTCACCTAGACCTGCTTCACGTCAAGAACTTGAAAGCTTTCATTCTGCTCCTTACATTGATTTTTTAGAATTGTCCGTTTAACTTCTCATTTTGATCTTTTCTTTTCTTCAATTCAAACTCATTCATTCATCATCAAATCATACCTATTATCATCATGATCATCAACATCAAAACAGAAATAATATACGAGTCTTACCAGATCAAAAAGTAGAAGGAGGACAATCACTTAGTTTAGGTCCACATAACACAGGTGAAGATTGTCCAATGTTCGATGGGATCTATGAATTTTGTTCGAAATATTCCGGTGCAAGTTTAATGGCTGCAAGAAAATTAAATTTAGGTACTTCAGATATCACGATCAATTGGTCAGGTGGATTACATCATGCAAAAAAATCGGAAGCTTCTGGATTTTGTTATGTGAACGATATCGTTTTGGCTATCATCGAATTACTTAGGTTAGTGGGTCTTTTTCTAACTTTTTGACTTCAATATCAAGATAATTTACTTTCACTTTTTTTTCAATTCTCTCTTCTTCGTTCAAAGAATTCATCCTAGAGTACTTTATATTGATATAGATATACATCATGGAGACGGAGTTCAAGAAGCATTTTACTTATCAAATCGAGTGTGTACAGTTTCTTTTCATAAATACAATGGCGAATTCTTTCCAGGAACCGGTACAATAGATGAAACGGGATATGGAATAGGCAAAAACTTTAGTTTTAATTTACCATTATCCGATGGGATTGATAATGAAAGTTATATCAATCTGTTTAGATCGGTTATGGAACCGATCGTGAATTGTTTTAGACCAAGTGTGATTGTTTTACAATGTGGTGCTGATTCTTTAGGTGGGGACAGGTTGGGTGGATTTAATATTTCCATTGCAGCTCATGGCGAATGTGTTAGATTTATGAAATCTTTTAGGATTCCTTTGTTAGTGTTAGGGGGTGGAGGTTATACACCAAGAAATGTTGCAAGATGTTGGACATACGAAACATCAGTCTTAGTATCAGATACTTGTCCTACAATACCTAACTCATTACCTTCAACACCATACGATTCGATCTTCAAAGATGAACCTAAATTGCACGTGAATTTAGTCACCAAAGTAGATAATACAAATAATCGTAAAACATTAGAAACTTTACGCATCAATATTCTAGAAAGATTACGTTATATGCATGGAGCACCAAGTGTACAAATGCAGGAAATCCCACCTGGTTTATCAGATTGGTTAGAATCTGAATCTGAAATGTTAGAAAAAGATAAAGAAAGAATGCAAGATCTTAGAAGAAGTCAAAGTAAATCTACAGGCAAATTAGACTATTTTCCAAATCATCAACAACCACATCAAGCACATCATTCAAGAGTGAGTAGATCAGGTTCGATTTCTTCTAATCTTCATCACGAACTTTCTATGGGGATCAAAGGCATCCCAGTGGCTAGGACTAGAGCTAGTTATGCTTTGAACTCTAGGGATGTTAGTCGTAGGAATACGATTGTGAAAGATCAAGTAGGAAGTAACAATACGGGAAATCCTAATGAAACTGGAGATCCAAATGGTGGGAATAAAGTCGAAAAGAAAACAGAGTCTATGGACTTAGATCTTTGATGGACACGAAGAAAAATGAAGAAAAGAACTCATAGTAAGATGATTTGTTTTGGAAATCATTAGGTATTGAAATATGATTTGAATGTCTCAGTGATTCTGAATTTTATTTATTCTTGTATTGTAATTTTAACTTCAACAGAACAAAAAATTGTAATGAAAATGATGTGTTTGGGATTATGGCGATTTGATCATGAAGAGGTTTTTAGGCTTTTCTCTTGAAGAATCAAGTTGAAAGCTGAATGATTGAGTACTTCCTCATTAATCAGATTCACACAATAGGATGCTGAATGTTTGTAGATAGACTTCTTACAAGCATGGTCCGGGTGATGGGTAACAGAGTTCTTGAAAAAAGGGTTTCATAGGTTTACATCCATTTGACTGGAAGTGAATCTGCATAATAAAAAAAATAAAATTGATGCAAGTAAAGTTTGATGAATAAACCAACATGAGATTAAGAATGAAGAATGTCAAAGAATGAAAAATGAGGAAGTCAACAAGTTTGATTGAAAGCTTTGTGAATGGAATCATGAAAATGACACATTTAATTTATAATTAGTAAAAGAGTACTTTATGTATTCTTGGAGTTAACTTGTGTCTAAGATGATTTTCATAATGATCATCAGGTCAAACAACCAGATCTTTTGCAATCATTATGGAGCTGTACTTCTATTTAGAATTGGTTTTGAAATCTTTAAACTTATTCATTGGGTTTATTTAAAGTAGAAGGACAGATTTGATGTGATTGTTGATGAATGAGAAATACCTAAACAAACTGATATGTAACTTGTAGGAAAATATGATATTATACCTCAAACATCATGTCATTCATTCATTTAATAAAACTATAAAAGAAATAGTCATGAAGGATTCTTTAACACAACAAATTGTTTTTTTGGTCTTGAAGAAATAATTGTTGAAAAAAATCATTGTAAATAAATAAATAAGTTGTAAATTTCTTGTATAATTCTGATTTTTTTTTTCTTGAATTTTTAAATTCAAAACTTTGAATTTTTTTCTTTTGAAGAATTTCCATGTTGAATTTGATATTTAAATATCATTTAATTTGGTATTCATAGAAGTTTTATTTTCATTTTTTAATTTGAAACTCAAATTGAAAGTTTTACATTTTCTTATACTGCAAGTTTGTTATGATCATTGTCTGAGATCTGATCCCATTTGACATATCTTCCCCACATCATAATGCACATCTGAGGTCCCATGATTTGAGGTCTTATGATGTGCATACACATTTTGTCTTGAGGTTCCATGATCATCTACATGCATAAGCACATGCTTGATTTTTTTTTGGGAAAGGACACAGCACACCAACATTGATCAGTAGGGTTTCTTGAGACAAATTAGGCACTGGGTAAGCCATTTGGATCAAGATGGTCCAATAGTAAGCCAGCTTAAGTGGCAGAGTCCTTTGATTGTTTTAGTCCAAAGAGTATGAGACATCTAGTCACTCACTTTGTATGTATAAGTCGCATTAGGTGGTCTCAAATCAAAATATTTCATGATTTTTACACTTACGAAAACTGTGCGCAATGAAAGGCAAGCCTTTTTACATAGATGATCTAAAGCTAAGTTTACAACACACAATCAAAGAGCTCAATTTGACTGTTTTGATCTCTGAACCAAGTGGATTTAATAATGGATGTCAGGACAACCTTGAATTCTCTTAATAGCACTTTCCTCATTACTGGGTGGATAATCAAAAAATAGAGTACAAAATTGTGATGTAAAAAGTTAGCTGTGCCATAGATCTTTTGTTGTAAGATTCTGGCTTGATACTCCTTATTCTTGACTAAAAAAAGGTAATAAGAATCTAACATTGAAGGAAAATGGTTAGGTTTCAGTTGAGTGAGGTTTGTTCAGAGGGAACCATATCTGATGAATGAATAACTGATATTGTCTTACTGATTTCAGATAGTCACATGATTTGAATTTCTTGGCCTGGAATTTATTTCAATATTCACTATTTTGTCTATTTAAGATATTTTTGCAACTGTGACTGAGAATGTGTTTCGGGAAGAGCTATTGAACTCCTTAGGAGGAGTATCAAGATTTTTACTGCAAGGGGAAATAGAGACAGTTATTTGAAACAGCTTTTGATCTCAACACCAGGTGCATGAAGAAATTGAATCTTAATCAGCAATCATGAGTATCAATCATCAATCGGTACCAGTGCATTGAGATCAATATTACACAGCCTGTCATGAAATTACAGTTGAAAAGCTTGATAGACTTGAAGGATGCTTACTGTCTTGAAGAAATGACTACCGATGATTTGATGGCTCAGTTCACCCTAAAAAGCTCTTGAATGTCAATATTTCAACAATCCAATATCAACCTGAACGCTGGCCTCATAGATGAGACCAGGATGTTCTTCGTTATTCAAGATTCTGATAGAAAGGATTTGACTGTCACAACTGTGAGGTTCAACAGTAAAACAGCTATCCCGATAGATTCAAGTGAATAGATGTTCATGATGAACGATAGATGAATGACGTATGCAAACTAGATTCCAGTGACAAAGCAGTCGGCATTCTTTGATTATACTAGTAATCTTTTAAACCAAGTTTCTCGCCCTTGGATCACCCCATCACCATCATCACCAAAGATAGAAAGGGCTGCAATATCCAAAAGGAGATAAATAGATTTTCAAACATGCATTGTGATAGAGTTTCTTGGCTACATGTATCTGAAGCCAGGCCCAAATCTTCATGATACAAAGATTTGAAGTCGAGAAAAAAAAACATCACTAGGTAGAATAAGAGATATGTATTCGACGTGGATACATCCTCTTCTTCCTATGAACAAGCTGAGTGATGTTTTGATAATCATAGAGTTTCCCGAACTCTAAGCGCTATCTATTTTTGTAGTTTAAAAAAGAGTAAAGAATTGCACATGCATGGTAATGGAGTTCCTCCAATACAAAACGAACGAGAAAATCGAAAGCAAAGTGAAGAATACTAGGAATCTCTATAAGAGCACAATCATCACTTCTTTCATGGTGCCTTTAATTTGCTGTGATGAGAGGTGGCAGGGTATCAAGTTTGTATTGATGTTTCTTTGTATTCTCTTTTGCGATATCGATGATATAACCTCTGAGGTCTGTCCAAATTTTTGCCATATCATCTCGTTGGACTAAGCGAGCAACTTCTGCAAGTGTCGACCACCTCAGCTCTCGACCCCTACTTTCTAAAGTACGCGCGGCTATCTGTCCTGGAGGTATTTCAAAAATGTACGGACGTAATTCCTTCTTATTCACATTATTATGTCCTGCGAGTACCTTGCTTGACTTTTCTGGTTTGGCTTCAAAGTAAATACCTGTATCGACCTTTTTCAATACACCCCAATGTCCAGCTGATGATGAAAGGTTGAATTTCAAAATATGTATGTATGTATGTAGATTAGAAGAAGTTGAGATGTAAGTTTTTAGAAAAAAAAATGAAACAACTCACTTTCTTCGTATAACTCTCGAAATGCTGCGAGTTGTGAAATCGCATCTTTATCATTCTTGTTGATCCCTGCAATTTGCATCACCAACCCCAAGATATGGTCACTGCTCGATCCTGGTGGGATCATCACCCCTCTCAAAGGCCCTTTTCGTAGTTCTTTCAATCTCTCGAATGTGATGGTCATTTCGAGTTCGTCTTTGAGCAAATGACCACGTGGAAATTCTGGATTCTTCAGTTTACCTTCCTCTATTGGTATTTCATCGTGTGCTACTCTCTGTGTCAAGAGTATTTTGGGTTCCTTTTCTGGTTCGTGCATAAAGCCAAGAACAACCGCTTTGGGTTGGTCCAAGTTATCTGCTCCTCGACCGATCTGCTCTTCGTGTTTGAGAGGTAGATAGATATCTGTAGCATGAATGGCCTTTATATCACGAGCATTAGATAGATCGTGGGTTAGAGATAAGACAGGAGACGAGAGGATGTGGTTTGCGTGCCACATCAGAGTAAGAATGATGAAATGAGAGGTCTTGAGCATTTTTATTGCTATACAATGCGATAATGTATGAGGAGTTCACTGTCTTTATTGCTAGTAAATGTGTGATGAAAAAGCGTAAATGGTAAAAATAACGATATAAATATGATCAGAAGTGTATAATGATTGGAAAGCAAGTTGAAAAGCCTAATGTAAAGAGTGAGAAATGGATCAAAGTTTGAAAAAAAAAGGAACGAAATTGGATGGATTTGATCTGATCTTGAGGGGAAAGTTGAATGTCGAGTTTTTATAAATTTTTTATAAGTTAACTATCACTATCTCAAACAATATCGTTCACATGTTATGCCGGGTATGACTATTCTTTTTTCAAACGTCAGAGCCGCGGTATTTTCGTTTTTTTAGGGTTTATTTTCGGATTTTTTCAACACTGCGATATGAAACATATCGGTTTTTTTTGTAATTAGGATCAAGAATTTACATAAGTTTCATCGAAAAAAGAAAAATTTTGTCAACGATGTCTTGGAGACAGTTCAGGTAGGTATTACATTTATTTATAACATATCTCATCTGTTGAAATCAACAACAGGTTTCATCGAGATTGTATCAAAAAATTTTATACCTATCTGCGCAAGTCTTGCGCCGGAAATTTGAACAAGCTTTACGAAGTAAATGTGTTGAAGTAAGATATATTGATGATTTCCAGCGAAGGATCAAATTGTTTTTTGAGCCTTTGCTCAGACAGATGAGTTAGAAATTTCAAGAAAGAAAAGTTAAATTGGCATAACTTTAAGATTACATACTTGATCCTGAAATCTTACCCCAAAAATGTTTCAACTCTGACTTTTTCGAATGATAAGATCCAGGAGTCAATTTGGTCATTGGAACATTTACCGATCAAGTTCTACTTTACTTTTTCTCGGGACCCGTAATGATAGATACATAAGTTAAAGATCGCAGCTAAAGAGAAAGAAGAAAGAAGAAAGTGGTGAAGAAGTACAGAGCTTTAGAAAAGAAAAAGAATCATCAAAGGATAAAGGCTAAGAGAAAGAAAATCGATCAGAAAGATGGAAAGAAGAAAAAAAACAGATCTTCATCAGATTCATCTTCCTCTAGCTCTAGTTGTTTCAGCTCTGGCGCCACTTCAGACTCTTTGGACTCTTCCTCCTCTTTGTGCAACTCATCATGGTCTTTGGAATAATTTGGATTGCTTGTCTGGTAGTGTCTGAGACTCTTCTTCGTCGGACTCATCTCATCTTCTAACTCCTGAAGCAGCGCCTTAAAGTGAAGACAATTAGATATAATCAAGCTAATCATTTACCAGATCTGCCAAAGAAGTGCAGGAAAGGATTTAGGATGATAATGAATTCCCATGGACCATTGTGAGTATTGAGAAGAGGATATGTAGAGTACTACAGATGGACTAGTTGAAAGAAAAATGAGAACTGAGATTGCAACCGAGTTGTAGCTGGGACACAAACAAACTTGAGCAAATCAACTGGGAATGTTGTGACAAGCTTTTCGGAAGGTGCTGATGAGCTATGTATCTGGTGACTCTGAGTGGAGTTTGATGGGTTCTTGATGGAGATGAGAAGTGGATTGCTGTGAAGATGGGATTTAGAATGGGCTTGAGAGAATGAGATAAGCCAAAATGAAGAGGATGGTTTGGAAAGAGTGGTGTAAGCGAGATCGGCTGAGAGAGAGAGAAGAGTGATGGGTTAGTAAGTAATATCGAATTTGGTTGTTAAGCCAAATCGGCTGATTGAGTTAATTAAAACTTTCTTCGGTCAACAAAAGCATCGAAATTTAAAATCCAAAAGATGGGTTTCCTTCCTTTCCTTTGCTCTTCTTCTTCTTCTTCTTCTTCTTCTTTACCATTTCTCATTCTCCATCATTAATTCATCATCACCTTTCTTCAATTCTTCATCTTCTCATCTCACCTTCAATCATCATCACCATCATCATCATGTCAATCATCAATCCAACCTCTCAATGTACTCTCAGGATCTCAGGTCGGTCTGATTCTCATTCTCTAATCAAATCAAATCAAATCAAACTCACCCATCATTCTCTTTTGACCTTCAATCTCTAGGAATGACATGTGGTGCATGCGTCTCATCAATCGAATCCAACTTATCAAACAAAACTGGCATTCATTCCATCTCAGTAGCTCTCTTAGCTGAAAAAGCAATCATCAATTATGATTCAACCCTTTGGACTACTCAATCGCTTATTCAAGCTATCGATGACACTGGTTTTGATGCTGAATTGATTCAAGATCTTCCCATCCTCACTTCCAATCCTCAACCGACTACAAGCCTTCCTCATACTCTACAACTCAAGGTCTTAGGAATGACGTGTGCTTCTTGTTCTTCAACTATCGAACGTCAAATAGGTTCATTAGATGGCATTCATCATATCTCAGTAGCTCTCTTGGCTCAAAGTGCTACCGTTCAATTCATCCCTTCAGTTTGGAGTCCTGAAAAGATTGTTTCAGAAATCGAAGATTTAGGTTTTGATGCTCAAATCATTTCAGTCTCTTCTTCATCTCCTCATGATTTGAATTTAAAGAAAGTAGAAAAATTGATGTCTGAATCTAAATCTCTCATCAATATCTATGGTTTACAATCTCAACAAGCCGCCACTGGTTCGTCATCTATCACTCAAGCCGTTTGCCCCTTTATCAAGAATTTCACTGACCTACATCTTTTTTTCATTTGAGTATAGCCTTAACCGAAACCGTCCTCGCTCTCAATGGTATCACCTCCGCCACAATAGACCTTACATCCGAGACCTTGTCCATCTCCTACATCCGCTCACTTCTCCCACTTCGAACAGTAGTAGATCATATCACAAGCGAAGGATATGACCCCATCGTTGGATCTTCAGATATAGCATCCAATTCGATCCAACTTCAATCTCTATCCCGCACCAAAGAAGTCAAAGAATGGAGGACCGCATACCGTTCAGCTGCAGTCTTCGCTGTGCCTGTGTTCTTACTTCAAATGGTTTTTCCAATGCTCTCACCCTCAAATCCACTCCGAACGCTTCTCATTGAACCTCAGTTATTCCTACGTGGTTGGTACTTGGGAGATTGGCTTTGTTTCTTCTTAACCTTACCAGTTCAATTTGGTATCGGCAAACGGTTTTATAAATCGGCTTTCAAATCTCTCAAGCATCGATCAGCTACAATGGATGTTTTGGTAGTCATCGGTACCACGGCATCCTTCTTATTCTCAACTCTTGCTCTCTTACTAGCACCTATCTTGATTAAACTTGAATCTGTTCGAGCCACATATCATCCTACAACTTTCTTCGATACTTGTACTATGCTCATCACATTTGTTACATTTGGACGATACCTTGAAAATCTCGCTAAAGGACAAACTTCGACTGCTCTATCTAAACTTATCTCTCTCACTCCCACCTCTGCTACTCTTTACACCGATTCATCTTGTACAATTGAACGAAAGTTACCTACTGAACTGATTGAAGTGGGGGATACACTGAAGATCATACCAGGTGATAAGATTCCAGCAGATGGGACAGTGATTCGAGGTGAAAGTTCGGTTGATGAAAGTATGATCACTGGAGAAGTGGTACCAGTGACAAAATGTACAGGTGATAACGTTATAGGAGGTACTGTTAACGGAAACGGAACGTTTGATATGTTAGTCACTAGATCAGGTAATGATACCGCCTTATCTCAAATTGTCAAATTAGTCGAAGAAGCTCAAACCTCCAAAGCCCCGATTCAAGCTTTTGCCGATACTGTTGCTGGATACTTTGTCCCAACTGTTTTGATTCTTGGTGTACTCACTTTTATAGGATGGATGATCATTTCAAACACGAGGTTAATCGAATACATACCACCCCTCAAACATCTATTCATCATGAATTCAAATGGTAACGGTAGTAGTGGTGGCAAATTTATGACGTGCTTAAAGTTATGCATCTCAGTGATTGTAGTTGCTTGTCCTTGTGCTCTTGGACTTTCTACTCCTACTGCTGTAATGGTTGGAACTGGAATAGGAGCTCAAAATGGAATCTTGATCAAAGGCGCTGGTCCATTGGAAGCTGCTCATCGGATCGATTCCATCATCCTCGACAAAACTGGTACAATCACCGTTGGTAAATTAGACGTCGTTGGAATCATCTGGAACTCACATCAACACCTTGACGAGAAGAGGAAAAAGATGATCCTTAAGGCCATCACTGCTGCAGAGTCCAAAAGTGAACATCCTTTGGCAAATGCTGTGACTAGATTTGGAATGAAACATTTAGGATGGATTGATCGAGTTTCATCAAAGGTTGAAATTGGATCTTTTGAAAGTGTGACAGGTAAAGGTGTGAGATGTAAAGTGATGATGCATTCATCAGAAATAGATAAGAAGGATAACAAACCGGAAACAATAGAGCTTTTGATTGGTAGTCTTGGATTCATGAATGAAGAGTTATCAGATCAATCAAAAGGAATCAAGTCAATCACATTAGATGAAGCTTCGGAACGATTTATGATGAATGAAGAATCAGAAGGACATACTTGTATCCATGTCACCGTCGATCGATCCTTGATTTGTATCTTATCCTTAGCTGATACCATCAAACCTGAAGCAGCACAAGCCATAGAAGCCTTTAGATTCATGGGAATGTCGGTGAGCATAGTCACAGGAGATCAAAGTCGAACAGCCAATGCGATAGCGAAATCAGTAGGGATCTCCACATCTGAAGTCTATTCGAACGTCTCACCAAATGGGAAGAAATCAATTGTAGAAAAGTTACAAAAATCAGGTAAAAGAGTAGCGATGGTGGGAGATGGGATCAATGATTCACCTGCATTGGCTTGTGCTGATTTAGGGATCGCCTTGAGTACCGGAACGGATATTGCAATGGAAGCTGCTGAGATTATTTTAATGAAATCCAACTTATTGGATGTAGTGGCTGCAATTGATCTTTCCAGAAGAGTGTTTAGACAAATCCGTCTCAAGTTGAGTTTTGATTTTTCACTTTTGACCACTATCAGAATAGATTTTAAGATATTGATGAATGATTTCTTCTTTCGATAGTTTCTTATGGGCAAGTGTTTATAATCTGATTGGGATTCCATTAGCTATGGGATTCTTCTTACCATGGGGAATTCATTTACATCCGATGATGGCAGGAGCAGCGATGGCATGTTCATCTGTTTCAGTCGTCTGTTCATCTTTAACACTTAGATGGTGGAAACGACCGATTTTTTCGATCAAGTTTGATGAAGAAGAATCGATTTTAGAAGAAAGGAGATATATGAAAGTCTGGAATTGGATTAAAGAACTTCAACTTAAAGGAAGAAGAAATAGAGAGAAGAAAGGGAATGGAAAAGGAAAAGTTCAAGAAGGATATTTACCTATTCGATTAGAAGAAGAAGTGGATCTAGAAGAATTACAAATGAGTGAAATTCATTAAAAAAAGTAGAGTTTTAATTTAAAAAAATTTGTATAAAGGATTTGAACCCAAGAATAATGAAAAAAAAATGAAAAAAAAATTGAAACTTACAAAATTTTTTAATCAAGTTTGGACAATAGTTTTTTGTTTTGTTTGCAAAGTGGTTTTTTTTGATTTGATTTGCAAAAACCAACCAAAACAAAAGTAAAGTAAAAAGTGTTGATAATCAATCAAATTTGATTTTTGTCTTTTCTTCTGTTTTTTTTTTGTTTTTTGGTTAATTTTTTAAATACTGGATATTTTTTTTACATGATCATCTTTGATTTTGATTTTCATCATTTTTCTTTTTTTATAAACCTTTTGACTTTTGACTTTTCTTTCTCTCTCCTTTTTTTTTTCTGGACATTTTTTTTTATTTTCTTTCTTTTTTTGGGTGGTTTCTAAATTTCTTTTTCAATTTTTTTTTTCCAATTTTTTTTGGTTTTGAATTTTTTTCTTTTACTATAATAATGAATTAAAAGTGTAGCTTTCTTTTTTCTTTTAATTAAAATTTTCAATTTGAATTTTGATTTTAATTTTGTTGAAAATAAGAAATCAAAGGTTTTTTTGGAATTTTGAGAAAATTAAATTATGAGTGAAGGGTTTTCTTACTTAAGTCCTACAATCAGACACTTTTTCCTTGAAAGCTCAGGTAGACACGTCTGTACTGAGACGTACAACTCATCCAATGGTTTTGTTGAGCCAACAGAAGGTTCAAAAATTGAGTTTTGGCTAAAAGGTTTTTTTTTCAAAAACCTCAAACTCTTCCACTTGCTCTCAATTCACCCCTTTGCACATTTCTTTTTTTGAATTGCTTTAAGTGTTTTTTTTGAACCGCTAGATTATTAAACATTATTTAATATGTTCAGGACTGATCAAACCCATCTGACTCTGTGAAGGAATAAAGACTTGATCTGAATTTCAAACTAGAAACTTCTTGTAAAGATTTCAATTCAGATCCTTTCTATTTTCAAATTTCTTATAATTTCACTTTGAGCTTTTCTTTCTTAATGAGAGATACAAGAAGTTTTTTTTTGACAGAAGTTGAAATTTTTTGGTTGTAAATAACACATCTGATGTTTGAAATGAATTTTTTTGACATGACTTCTTCTATTTTGCTTGAATGAATTTCATTCAAAAAATCAAGCTGGTTCATTTTCCTAGATCTGATTATTTTCCCCTTCCTCAGTATCAGTGTAGTGTGTCAAGTACAGAGGATATGAGACTATAGAGGAGCAGAGCTTTTTTGGGCCCCTGCTTACTCACCAAAAAGTAACTGATAAGTTGTAAGTCCCTATCCAGAGCACCAAGCTTACAAGGTCAAAAGCGCCCTGTGAGAATTGGGTCTTGTGTTAAGTTAGTTCTTCAATTAGTAAATGAAGGAAGAGATACAGGACTTAAACTTTCACCAGGGGACAAGACTCCCAATGTTTTTCACATTTCCAAGCTGAAGAACTCCTGGAAGGATGTGTTGTGGGAGTCAGGTTGAGGGGCAAAGGACTACTGGGTTCAAGTATAAAGCACCACTTATGCAACAACATCATGGTCACATCTGTGAGCACAGAAATCATTTGTCTTGTCCCTTCAGATTATAGCCCAGCATATTTTGGCTTCACACAGCAACAGTCTTAGGGTTAGGGTTAGGGTAGCAGAATTGGACCCGGGTTTTTTTTGGGGGGGATCATTGTTTATTTTATTTATTTTCAATGGGGCAATGAATTCTTCATTTTGGTTTAAGCTAATCATGTTATTAGGATTGAGAAATGGGTGGGAAGTCTTTTGTTGGTTTACTAGGTGAGGGGATTATACATGGGGTGAGCATGCCTTGTGGGGTTACAGAATCAGAGGCTATGGAGTGACAGAAGGGCCAGGATAAGATTTATGGGAACCACTGCTATCCTCTCTTTTGTTTTCTCTTGAGGATCCCTTTCCCTCTATTCTTGAATCTCAAGCGTTTGTTTCATGAATTCTCTTTGTGACTCCGCATTTTCAGGAATCAACTCAGGCGTTTGTTCTGTCTGGCTATGCCAAATACCAGTGCAGGGTGTCAGCCCTGAGTACTAACCAGTAGTACCAATGGGCGACGTATAATAATACTTAAGCATAAAAACAATAATTACAACTCATGGCTCAGTCTCAAGAGTCAAGTACATATGATTTAGCATATGTAACATGTGCAAAATTACATAAAAGAGTGTGTACGTACACAACTTTTATGTGAACCAATGCTACATATATTTCACAGCCGTAACAAGGTCGTAACAAATGAAATGTATGTTCAAACAGTTTATAGCAATATAACTGTAATAACCTAACCACGCAACCACAGATTGTGCGCACTTCTAGTGTAAAGATTATCAAGGTTTGGAGTATATAAACCCTGAGAATCCACTCCTCCTGATCACATCATCACATTATTATTCAACAACTTTTACAAATAAATCCTATCAGCTTCTTTATAACTTTAAACTTTGTGTCTTGTTGAGTGTTGTGTGTTTACATCCAACCTTGTTTCTGCCTGATTAGACACCATAATCAGTGAACTCAGTAATATCCATCAGGTGGAATTACTTGAAAGGAAGTAGTCCTTGAGTAAGGCTTACATCAGATTTGGGATTAATCTGATATAAGAAACTCTAAACCTGCGGGGAACCTCTATCAGTCAGAGTATAGAGTTCCCAGTGTTAAGACAGACATTAACACTACCCTCATTGATCATTCTGTGTCAGAAGTGAATCAATTTGGGACTGAGAACTGTGCATCAGTTGCTCTCATCATTAATTATTGTAATAGACAATAATTAACCCAAAATCCCTGGGCAAAATCCTTTGTTCAAAGGTCATCTAACTGGAGTCTTTACTTGTGTAATTCAAGTGAAGCTCTTTCGCCCAAATCTCATTCCAATTGTAATAGTGGATAGCAATCCCTACAAGTTTAGTAGAAGTCTTACCAACTTCTACTACCTTTTTTATTGACTCTACTAGCCAAACAGCAGCTAGTAGGCTCACACAGGGCATGAGAAGCACAACCTTACATCAAGTTTGTCTATTTATATGATGTTTAGACACTGCTTCTGGATTTGTCTGTAAAGTATCTATTCCCTCCAATATCTGGAGCAGCAGAAGGCAAAGTAGCACCACCAGTGTGCATTGGTCTTTTTTGGCCTTTTTTTACTTCAAGATACAGATTAAGGCTTTGGGTGGTAATTTTTGCCAAGAGAGCCATATGGTTTCTTTTTAAAGGTATATTAGATCATACAATTATAAGAAGATAGAAGTTGAGCAGGTTCCAGAATCATCCTTCACAAATAGGAGGAAACCAAAAGCTTAACCCAGTCCCTTGCCACAAGGCCAAGGCTTCAGCAAGAGAATTGTGCTAAACACAGATTCCTTGCATGAGGAGTAGCCTGTATTGGCTGAAAGTACACATATCACAATCACCATTTGGTCTAATATATACAGGGCTCAAAATAATAATTGGGGGACAAAAAAGGTCCATTACATATGTTCCCATTGCCAGCTCCTCCAGATTTTGCCTGAAAGTCTTGCTACCATGTGATAAAAAGAATTTTTTATTTTTTTCCTGTGCCTGAACCCTGTGTTTTCCAAAAAAAGGTGAATATGTTAGATAATCAACCACTGTAAAGGAGATGTTTCAAGAGAGATACAGGGGAGCTTGATGTATCATATGTCACAGTCACACCCGAGGCAGAAAAGTGGTCTTGGGTCCTGGCCCTAGTCCTGGCCTCACCAGTCATGGCCTAGGCCTTGGCCTCATACAGTTTTGTGGGGCCAAGGCCTAGGCCATGCGGCAAACATAATAAGTCTGTTTTTTGAGCTCAAAACAACAATTGATCAATCTTGCGTTTCTCATGACAATACATAACAATTTCAATTTTTTTGTTATGTGCTTCTTTTTGCCTTGCCTTCACTCGCCTTTCTGTTGGACTCAGAGTTGATATATCCTTTGATTCTTCAAAGCTTTGACCAAACAAAAGATCCCCATGTTCAAGAGTCGGAGGTGTGTGGCTTTTGGCGGATGAGATACTTAGATAGGCCCCATAGAAGCCCTGTGGCTTCCGAGGCATGCATAGGGCCTTGGCTCCAGGGAGTGGGGCCCAATGCGGGTGCAGGCTTTGGCTCTGGGGCGCCCCGGATGTGTGGGCCCCGGGTGTGACTGTGAATCATATGTAAGGCACCTTTTCCTTCTTCCCTCAAATCTTTTGAGCCCCATTGATCAGAAGACAAAACAATGATCTTGATGTAAAGTATCTTGAGTAAATACAAGCTACTTCTCATACAAGGATTTTGTTTTTAGCAATTTGTCCCTCACTCAAAAGCCTTGCAGCAAGGGACTTGGTTAAGTTTGAGAAAACCAGAGAGCCAGACTATTTTCTACAAAGAGTAAAAGGGTATCTAAACATTTATATTTTCCAGAAGGCCAGGAATACATAACCAGCCAAAGCTTTGTTCCTGGAAATGTCATTAACAATTGCTTCGAGATAGAGCTAGATTACCTTGGGCTGAATCGGAATAACTAGCTTTCAAAAGGTTGGTGATCTCATGTGGTGCAGCAGCTGGAAAAAGTCAATTTGACCCTAAAGAGCAAATCAAAAATCATGTTCCAGCTTCCAGTGCTCTGTATCCCGCAACGTGTGATGAAGAGGTCTGGTAGAACACTCATAAGATGTAATATAAGTGCCATTGAAAGTACGTGCAGCTTTTCCTCAAGTCTCAGAAGCATCAGAAGATCCCACAACAATAAAAACCTTGGCCACTAAAACAAAATAATAATTTAAAAACCAGTAAGAGAAAAGGTAGAAAAAAGGTTAGATTGGTTATACCTAAGAAAAGACCTAAGGCAAAGGTTGTGGAACCATTTTTGTAAACTTGTCTTTAGAGATAGACCATTTTATTTTTGGTTACAATTGATGATTTTTTTCTATTATACTGTAAATGATCTGAGGAGGAATTGATTTTTCACTTAGAAGGTTGAAAAAACCAAAAACGAGTGGATACTTTCAAAAATGGATACGTTCAAATCCATAGTAAACAAACCAATTGATACACTTTCAGAAAAAAAACATACAAACAAAATGTAAAAGTTTTACTATTGTTTTCCCTTTTTATGAACAAACGTTGTCAAAATTCATTTTTATGTTTTACAAAATCACCAAAAAAAAATGACGATACAAAAAAAGAATTCAAAAAATTCGAAAAAAGAGACTTCTTACAAAACAAAACAAGCTTATTCTAGAATTTGAGCCGAAGGTTTACCTTTAAGACTATCACCCATGATGTTTTCAATATAATATTGAATACCTTCTTTTCTAAAACTATCGGGCACGATCTTTCCAGTATCAGTATCAGAAAATTCCATTAATTGAGCACTAGGTCCGTATTTTGGCCATTGGACTTTCACTCCTTTTGGATTCGGATCACTTGTGTAAACGAAATTCAAGTAACGTGATTGAATGTCCGCACTTCTACCTGCTGTTGGGGCTTTCAAGGCGCTCACGGTGTTGATACCGGCGAATGAACCTGAAAAAGAAAAGCATCTTTAGTGGGTCTTCCATTAGCCGAAGGCATCGGTCTAGACACTTACCGAGGTATTTGGTCTTTTTGAATCCACGGTCAATGAACCCATAGACTGGAACAGAAGCCTGAATAGACTGCGAGAAAAATCTTCGAAGACCCTAGATGATGCATAGGAAGATGGGCATGAGGATCGGAATAAAAGGTGTGATAGGTAGGGTTAGAGTGATTCTCACTTGGTAAGCAATATCACCGAAGAGAGCTGCAATTTGTTTCGAGACAGGGTTCAGTTGATCTTGTGCACCAGTGTTGAATGGTGAACCTTTGGCTGGATCGGAAGGATAAAGTTTCAAGAGATCGGTGATCTCATGTGGTGAAGCACCTGGAAGGATTTGTTTTAACCCTGAACTCAAGTGAAACCAAATCAAACTTTCTTTCAGTCTTCTCTATCCCACTCAGTATCAAGACATGATAAAAAACTTACAAGGTGAAACACCTGTTTCATTGAAAATATGAGCAGCTTCCACCAAAGTATCTATAGTTCCAGAATCATCTGTGGATCCTAGGATAATAGGAACCTTGGCCACTGAAAAAAACCAATCCAGAAGAAAAGTCAAAAACATCAAAACCGAGTCACAGAACAGGCCATCAGAGTTTGGAGGGTTTATACCTTTTCCTGCTTTGGCTAAATCTTGAACTGACCCTGTAAGAAACTTTCCATCTACGTAAGCATGGAATGGTAAAGGATATCGAACTCGGGAAAAGATTCCAGGGAAAGTATTGGCTGCAGCACTGTTGTTGCAACAAGACAGATTGGTAAGCTTCAGTGGTCAAAATTCAATGAATTGGTTCAAAGCTTACATTAATTTATCAGCTGTCACTTCACGCAAGCACTTGAGTGATCCTGCTCCGACTGGGCACCCGGCTGCTTTGGCAAATTTGTCATAGATTGCCTGACCCGATGCGATTTCTGATGGATGGGTAACAGTATGGATGGTCTCGATTAATTTGAAGCTACTTTGAAATCAAGGGGAGTATGATCAACTTACTAGGACTGGGAAGAGCGACAGCTCCTCCTAGGATGGCATTGTGGAACAATCCCTTGCTGGCACCATCGTAGGCTACCAAATGATGAGATACAGCCATGGCGCCCACTGATATTGTGAGGTATATATTCAAGGTCAGTGGATGTGAGCGATATTCCTCGAGGAAAAAATCAGTAATGTACAGTTAGATCCATAAAGGGTCACCCGTTTAGGATCGCCTCCAAAGTTCGCGATATGTTTCTGTTAGAGAAATTTGGTTTTTTTATCAACTTCTTATTCTTGAGATCAATGATTCAATGAAAGTATGTACCTGAACCCATTCCATGGCTAATCTTTGATCTTTCAATCCAAGATTACCAGCATCAGCAGCCGCGATTTCTTTCCCACCCAAGAACCCAAATGCCTAGGTAGATTAAAACAAGAAACCAAAAAAAAATTAAAATCTTTTCAAAAAGGACCCGAATTAAAACACAAGATTTTCTTACACTTGATCTCCAGTTTGCTGATACCCAGATAAATGGTTTTCCATTCATTTTTGCTCGTGCCATCAAACCTGCTGGGTTAACGGATGCTGAAGTAGATTGTGCTAAGGGATCAAAAAGAATCATTAGCACTTTTAAACTTGTCAAAGAAACTCAGTTGTGTAGAATAGAAACTTACAAATCCAAAAGATAACGGGTAGTTTCTGGTCCTTGGCTATACCAGAAGGTCTGGTCACCTATAAAAAATACGAACTGCGTTGGTGAGGGTCGTAGATGATGATAAGAGGATACTTACGTCTAAGGTCAAACAGTCTTCTTTACCCGGTGTGGGATCCGTGGCTGACTGTACGCCTGTTGGAAGGGACTGTAAGACGCCTATGATGGTCATGTTGAAGGAAGACGGATCTGTTCCGGCTAGGGGATCAGTGGTGAGACATCCAGGTGAAATTTTCTGTTATGGAATATCATTCTTAGAAGGTAGATCCTTAATTGAGCTTTTTGAAAAGGAAGTGTGTTTGTAGACTGACAGTGGCATCGAATTTGGGATATTTCTTGGTGGGAGCAACGGGAGACGCAAAACGTCTGGCGCCAAGAGGTGCTTCAGCCTGATAAAAGAGAAATAAGTAAGTATCATCATTGGAAAGCATTTGCCGAGGTTGGGTATTTGACTCACATAGGGAATTGAATACCAAGTGTCTAATCCACCTTGTGTTTTTCCATTAAAATCACCATAATCTAGAACAACGTGTGCTTCTCCTTTAGCGCCGGCCGCAGCGTTTGTGGCCGATGTGGATGATGTGGCTGGTGATGCTGATGTGGCTGATGTGGGTGGTGTCGAAGGTTCCAGTGGTTCCAGTGGTGCCGGTGGTGCCGCTTCCGCTCCAGGGGATCGTAACAACAACAGACATACAGTAAGGATGACGGGCGATATAAACATGACTATGAAAACAAAGATGAAAAAGTTTGGTGTGGTGAAGAGATATGTACGTAAAAAAGGTTAAATGAAGTATGAAGAAAGGTATTGACAATGAGATCTCAGTGGGTGAAGGAAGAATGGGATGTTTGCGTTTAAGCTTCACAGCTTTGGTCGCGGTATTTGAGCATTTTTTAATGTTGCACATAGGATAAAATCGCTTTAATCCGCACACTTCAGTTAAGCATGCCGTGGCAGGGCTTTCGCGCATATAAACAGGGTACTGTCGCTATCCGACTAGAAATATTCTTACCTTTTCCTCCTGGGTCCATTGATTTTCACGCGGCCTATTGCTGTTGTCCCGTGTCGTGCTCAGTTGATCAAATAAGGGTTTCAGTTCCTTGCGACGGAAATATCATCGTCATGTAGTTCGCTTTGTCGTTTGTCAGTGTCCATGGGTAACTCAGAAGGCTGAGTGTTGAACTTTTTATGTTTCGTGGCTTGAAGTTCCTTATGATACAACCAGGAAAAAGATCGGTATTTCCGAGTCCACGCTCAGAGCTCCCTTTAGGCTTTGGGCCCGTTCGGCTGCTTTGGCCAAAAATTTGTTTTCTACGTATATGATTGAGAAATTTGAATCCCCTTTCTCGAGGGGCGAACAGACATGACGTAAATTCAGGGGACAAAACTATCGAACAGTCACCAAAAGAAGTCAACAAATCTCTTGTTTTCTTCGGGGTTGACCGTTATACACTGAACATCCCTATTTGAATCACATTTCTGTTGACAATCAACAGATGCAGTTTTGTTCCTCACAAAGGCAGAGAATAGTGATCCGATATCGAAACTGATTGTTTTTCTCGCTTGTGAACTACTTTGCATCGCAAAGGCATTGATCAGCATTGAGCAAAGTGGTTTTACAACACATCTATTGTCTTATCCTTGATCAACTCTTTCAAGCATCTAGAGCTGAAGCAATCATATCAAACCAAAAGCCATAGACCACTAGATAATAATCCAAGATTAGTCAGGCACAATGAAGGCTTGTTGAAGAACATAAGACAGCTGAGGTAGTGGTAACTATTGTTTTGTGTGCAGGAAATACAAGATGTTGTGAACCTTGTGATTGTAAGACAGTTGTGATTTTCCATCACATCTTTTAAGCCTAAAAGACTTCTCAAAGTGTATGTGAGCAATCCAAACTTTGGACACATTTATTGTTGTGAAATACTTATTTGAGTTTATCAGAACAGACACATAAAGACAATAACTTAACTCCCTGATAACACTCAGGTGAGCCTATTCTCTTTCTTTTTCTCCTTCTCTATCTCCTCCTCATCTCTTGTCAAAACAAAAACAACAAAACAAAACCAACAGAAAATAAATGTGACTGTTGATTTTTTTTTCTGATTTTTGTTTTATTTCCACAGCTTTCAATATTGCAGGAAAGCCACTGATAAGGCTGATGACCTGAGAATTGCTGCCTGAAGCAAGCTTGAACCAAATCCACTCCACAATTTTCAGATCCCAATCAAGATGAATGTTCCAATTGGGCAAAATAAATTCACCATGGATATGAAAAAAAATGAAATCACCAACAGTCACATTTATCTTTCAAATCACTGTACCAGAAAACCAATAGCTGAAAAACCCTACCCAAAACTAAACCCTAATCTCCTTCTCTCAAAGAAAGAAAGCCGCCCCCCCAAAACCTTCAATCAAGTTTAAAGTGAATTTTGAAAAAACCTTTTTCTTTGAAGAAAAAAACTTAAAATTAAAAACTCAACTTAAGAGAAAATAAAAAATAAAAAAATACATTTTTGAGTTGAATTGGGGAGAAAAAAATAAGTTGACAAAACCAAAACAAAAAAAGTCAACTCTTTCTTTTTTTTTGGTCGGTAAAAAAAATAACCAAATTTCAATTATTTAAATTCAAACTCAAATTCATTATTATAACATATATAAATTCAAACTTAATTCATAAACTTCAATTCACTTGAATTTTGGTTGCTTTTTGTAAGAAATCAAATCGGATTCATTTATACCTCATCATCATTGTTGGAGGAGGAGGAGGAGGAGGAGGAGTTCCATTAGGAGTAGTCGAATTTGGTGTTGGATGTGGTTGGGTTAGGTTTCCATTACTACTTCCTCCTTTTTCAAAATGATGATGATGATGATGTGGATGTGGTGAATGATGATGATGATGTGGTGAATGATGATGATGATGTGGTGAATGATGATGATGGTGATGATGGTGATGATGATGATGAGGTGTAGGTAAGTGAGGATGAGATGAGATTAAATTAGGTGATAGGTTTAAAGTTGGATGTGATAAAGGATTTGAAGTTAGAGTAGCTTGTGAAGGAGTTGAATGTGATGAATACGGTGAATTGATCGGTAACGAGTTTGGTTGAGTCGATTGAGGTTTGGAAGTGGGGGAAATTGTTGGATTTACATAATGTTGAGAATGATGTTGGTGTTGAATAGGTCTTGATGATGAACTTTCGATCGATTCAAAATTATGTTGTAGTTGTGATCTATTGTCAAATTCATCTGTTTCTGAATGAGTTATCATCGGATTTAAGATGCTAGACAAACTCGATGGAGTTAAACTTCGATTACATTCCATCATTTTAGAACTTGATGGGATCGGATGATTAGGATTCATGGATTCTCCCTCATGACTATGATTATCTGCCGTTCTAGCTTTGATATATTCTTTCGAGACCGTTCTATCAACTGGATCAGGTTTGCCAGTTGATGTGGATGAATTGTTGGCTTCTTGTTTAAATTTCTCTAATAATTCTGAATGATTCGGATGACTTAAAGGTTGTGAAACAGATCTTGAGATCGGTTTAATCTTAATCACATTATTTGATGATTTAGGTTGATTTTGAGATTGTGGATTGGAATTGGAATTGGAATTAAATTTCAATCTTAAGCTTTCACTTTCAGGTGGTAGAGAGGGTGAAGTAGGTTGATGATTTCTTCTATTCCTTTTACGTGAATTAGGTACAGGTTCTAATAATCTGGGAGGAACAGGTGATTGAGTATCTAATGAATTCTCAAGGGTCACAATCGAAGCCGAACCAGCTACATCGATTTGTGCGACTACTGACATTCGATTAGAAGGTGTTTGTGATTGTGATTGAGAATGCGGTGTAGAAGATTGAGAAAGAGGTGTAGTCATACTCGAGCTTTGTGCCTGTAAGATTGACTCTTGTTTTTTTAAATCTGCTAGTCTTTTACTTTCAAGTTTAGCAGCAGCTTCAGATGCTCGAAGTTCAGCACTCTTCGGTGGTCTTCCTCTTTTCTTTCCTGGAATAGCATGTCTTGCATGTGTAGATGGTCTTCTTGCTTTAGAAACTGATGGTAGAGTGGGTGTAATAGGTTGTTGATTCACGTCAGCTTTGGGTGAATCTACAATCGGTGTGCTTTGGGGTGGTGCTTGAGATTCTTGTGGTGATGCATTTTGAGTAAGTTTCACAGTTTGAGCTTTTCCTTTTGACCTAGTTTGAGAGATTGGAGTTCCAAGAGCAGAGATCGGCAATGAAGCAGACGTAGCGATCGTAGATGTACTTCCTTTTTTGATGGATGAGAGCCAAGTTCCGACTTCATCATCTACTTTTTCAAGTTTGGGTTCTTTGGCTTCATGTCCTAAGATCATCTGATGATGCATTTCACTATCCATACTCATCTCTTCCATCCTGTCATCTGCATCATAGTCAATACTAGAGTCATGCATGTTAGTAGTATTACCATCCAATTCAGTTGAATGAGCAAGCTTCATCTTCTGAGCCAAAGGTAGAGCGGCTCGAGCTGCTTCAAGTAATGCAGCTGAAGGTTTCCTCTACAAAAACACCCGACCGAAACGAAGAGATGAGATAATCAGATCGTAAAATGAAGAATCATCTGACTTACTTTACGACCAGAAGTTCTTTGTTCAACATTAGTAAGATCCATAACCCTACCAGCCTTGGTGGACCGATTACTAACCCTAGCCAACATAACTTCCAAATCTTGATCTGAAAACTTCAATCTCAAAAGTTTGATCCCATCACCTAAAGTATGAGCATGTTCTAAACAAGAAACTTTGCTAAGATTACTCATCAAAGTTAGATGTGAGAGGTATCCTAAACTTTTACAATAATGACATTGAATTTGATCTTCTGGTAAATCTTCAGTTATAATTAAACTTTCAGATGATAAATTCGTAATTGATTTCCTTGCATTCTCTCGCTCACGTAATTCTCTGGTAACCATTTCACGAAAATGTGGTAAAAGCCTATGAAGCGCAAAAAAGGAAAAAAAATCAATTTATCAATCAAGTGACATGAAGATAAAAGAATCCTTTGAACCTTACCATCTAGAAACTCTTGGACTTTTTTCATAAGTGAAAATCGTCATTAACAATTCATCATGAGAAAAAACAGGTAATTTATGTAACACTTTGTAATGTTCTACACAAAGTTTTCCATCCTTCAACCAGTCGGGTAAACAAAAATTCACCGCTTCATTTAAATTGAATCCATGATTAAATCCTGAATGATATGATCTTGGACAAGTGACTACAAATTCATTTGGTCTTTGATCACATACATACGTTCTGACGCCTGATCGTTTCAATCTACCTGGTGACATTAGTGTCACTAATTGATACATGACGTCTGGTTGTTGTTCAAATAATTCGGGCGCAGCTTGTTTCATTGCGGTTTCTAATTTCTCATCATCTTCTCCTGGTACTCCATACCAAGTTTTAGTATCACCCCAATGATGATAATTCACACTATACCAAAAACAAAACCAACATCAACTTTCAAAATGAATCTAGTAGGATGAGGTCTTAGAATACTAACCTATATGTATAATGATCTTCCTTGTGCCAAGCAAAAGTCGAAAACACCATTCCAACATATATCCAAGGTTGAGTCATCCCTGCAATATCTGATTTGATATACCTTAAAAGTGATCCAGGAGCGATTGGTAAATTATTTAAATTCCATCCATCTTTAGCATAAGGTTCTAATGGATGTTTTTCTACGTGTGGAAATGCACTAGAAGAAAACCAACCACAAGAAGAAGAAAGGAATCAATGTTTTGAATGGATTTTGAAAAAGAAAGATGTGAAAGAATGGATCGGTTTACCTTCCATAGGTAGATGAATGAATATCTGCTCCGTATTCTACTTCAACCGCTTCAGCTTGAGACTCCACAAGTCTCCAAAACTCACGTTCGATATGATCCTCGAGTGCCAACTCGTCTTGAAACTCCTTTAAACCCCATTCGGCATCCTGGCCTTCTGCTTCTTCCTGATTTCCTTCAAGTTGAATAGATTGAGTTCGTAAAGGAGATCTTAATTTAAATGATTTTTCAGGTATTGGATGAGATTCGATCCATTGTTGTTTAAATCGATCAGCTCTCAATTGAAACGAAGTTAAATCATATTCTTCTCCTTCTTCAAATCCAAATTCATTACCAGTAGACAGTATACATTTATCACAAAACCAATTTCCTTCTGGTACTTTTACTAATGCAGGTGTTAAACATTGTAAATGGAATCCTATATTACCAAAGCAAGAAAAATCATTTTTAGGTCTTTCATTTTTGTTTCATGAATTTGTTTTGATTTTGTTTGGGTTTAGAATTGACGATCTGAGCTTACCTTTATCACAACAATCACATAATAAAATATTTGGATCATCTTCATCAGATCCACATATCTCACAAATCTAATCCCAAAAACCAAAATTGAAAGTTTTATGAAATCGTTTTATTTTACTAAGATCCAAATTTTGATTAAACTTACTTCACCACCTCGATCAACTTTGTCATCCCAATTTGAAGTTTCTCTAGAGATTGAATTATTCTCAATTGGTGTATGATTCGGATTAACTTAAAGAAGATCAAAAATAGATTTTAAGTTTTGTTTAAGTATAAAATTGATCAATTTTAATTTTAATTCATCTTTACCTGATATACTGTTTTCATTATCTAAAATTGAAAAAAAAAATCAACGCCCAAAAAAAGGATGTTTAAAAAAGATGTTTTGAATGAAGAAAATAAAACACAAAAGATCACGAACCAAACTCATTTGAAGTAGAACCTTTCCTCAACTCGACTATATTTCCAACTTCACGATTCTCATCAACAGGAGAAGTAAGTGGCGACAAAGAATCGGTAGGCGATTGTTGAGTTTGATTGGATGGTTTAAGTGATTCAAACCTTTCAGTACGTTGAGCTCGAGTCATATATTCGTCAAATGGTACTAAGATCTTTAAGTAAGTCGATTTCAATTGAAAAGCAATGGCTGGCGATCGAACTACATCGTATCCTAATGTTTTAGCCAAGTATGACCATTTCCTCTGGGTAGTTACCTTTTTCACCAAGAAGGGATTCAGGAAGATCAATGAACGAACTCGAAGTGCAATCAAAGAAGGAAAGATTTACAGTTTCATAACCTCCCATAGCTTTCACTCCTTTTCTTACCCTCCATAGATCTACAGGTCTATGATTGATATTCGGAACTTGAATTTTAGTGGGAGTGAGAAAACTGCTGGTGGTCCCTTGTTGACGGTGAAAGAGGAATAGTTGTTCTAGGAAATTTAGGTTTGCTCGAGCTGAGGCTTCCATTGAGTTGAGTCTTTGAACTCTAGTTTTGAATTTGAAAGACTGGAGTTTTAGAAAGAAGATGGATAGATCAATGGGTTGATGATCATATATATATATATTCATAATTCTGAATCTTTTGATTCACTTTTTTCGTAAATGGATTGTATATGAAACACTTACTTCAGTATCTAACATACAAGGAGCTCTCCAACCATCAGGAGGGACGATCTTTCCAATTCCAAAATTCCTTAACTTATGTCCAATCAATTCAAAATATTTCATCGGATCTTTAAATTCTTCTACTGTAGGATAAAACACTGGACAATGTTCTAATCCAAAGAGTCGATCTTCAGGTAAGATAGTCGGTGTTTGACGTGGAGCTTCAGTTCGAATTGAAGTTGTATCTAATTTATTGATTTGATTTTGAATGGAGAGATGTGCTCGAAGTGGATTACGAGAAGGAGTAGGCGCGATAGGTTTAATCTGTGGTTTAGCTTTAGAGGAATGGTTTGATTTTTGGGATGAGTGTTTAGGTCGACGGGTTCGTTTGTTTCTTTCGATGACTGAAGGATCTAAACTGTTAGAAATCCTAGAAGGCTTTCTTCGACGATCTGATGGAATTTGATTCATTTTGATTTCTTCTGGGTTTGTTGTCTTACTTGTGAATTGTAATTTAGTTGGATCGGTCTGTAATTGATTGGGAAGATTGATACTTTGGGTGTGAGTTGACATTGTTTAGAGGAAAAAAAACATTTGTAACTTGGTTTGTTAAGGTTCAAAAGGTTTTCTTATTTTTTGATATATATATATATATAAATCTATTTTTCTGAAATGTTTATCGAAGTTTAGGAGATCGAATCTACATGGTTAGTGTAAAGAAATATATATATATGTCAGTTAAAATTATCGAAAAATGGCAAAAAGAGTATAAATATAAATGATATATATCTGAGTGATAGATTGAAGAAAATTAGAAAAAAAGAGGGAATGAGCTTACAAGAGATATGGAGATCAGAAATATTGTATTTGATAATAAAATAAATTATTATCTGAATATATTTGATCTGTTTTTCAAGAATGATGATGTTTTATGGTAAATTTAAGTTGGAGTTTGGATAATTTTGGATCAATTTTGTTTCTAAAAAGAAATTAATGAAAGTGAGTAAGTTATTAGAACATAATCAAAGAAATATAACATTTCAAGATATGATAGAGAGATATAAAATAGTTTCGATTGCTCGAAAGGGTCAAATATATATATATGAGAGAGGTACAAGGCAGAGATATAATGTGTATAATATGTTTTTGATGATATTTTACTAGATGATAAAAAAATGGCAAGGAATGTATGAGGAAATGATGACTTACTGGATGAATTGGTTTTAATCAGGAACTTGAAGTTCAAATCAAAGGATATTTGGAATTTTAAAACAAAGAAATTAAAAAATTAAATTTGTATCAAATCCAAAACAAATCAAAAGTCAAACTGAGGGATAAGCAAAACTACAGTTTGATTTAATTTAGCAAACTACCTACCTGAATTCACTTTGAACCCTCATCTCGTTTTCCAAAATCACTCATCATACACCACTTCGATCAGATCAAACAAATTCACCAAAAAATCAAATACACTCAGAAACATCCTCTACTCAGAAACATCCTCTACTCAGAAAAAGAAAACTCATTATAACTCTGCTTCACATCCTTCATCGAAAACTCTGATCATCTAGTGGAAGGTGAAAGTGAGTTACAATTCTTGACTAATTTACAAAATCATCTTTTAGGTAAAAATTCTTTATTCACTCAAAAGAACGAGATTTTGATTAAAAAAACTTAAAAAAGGCAATTTTCTTGGGTCAGGTGTTTTTCTAACAAGCAAAATTGATGATGAGAATTTGAATCAGTTTAACTTGAAGTGTATGTACATAACGATTTTAAATAGAATAAAACGGGATTCACAAATACATAAAGATAAACGATAGAAATCTATCAAGATCTGAACATTTAGAAAACTTTTTTTCTCTGATTTGAGAAAAAAGCATCATGAAGGTTATGTATGTACAGGTCAATAAAAGGAAAAAAATCAATATTCAAGAATTCAGACTTTTCACTTCTTCCCTCACTCTCACTGTGTTACCCTGCCTCTGACTGCTTTTGATTTATCAAACACCAGTCTAAGTAAATTATGCCTAATACATCTCTATGCAATAAGCACAGTTCTCGATAATCCAATTCGTTAATAAATGACAGGGTATGTGAAATTGGATAGTTTTGAAGCACTTAATGAGCTGAGAGAAGTAACAGAGTCCTTGTAGAGAATTAAGTTTGACCTTGGTCCCCAAGCTTTTTGAGATTGGTCAAGCAGACCTCAATCCACACCGTTTTTGAAAAGATCTTGGCCTTCTCATGAGATGTAATTTGGATTCATAGTCAAGATCATCATCCCTTTTGACATTGTGCTGTGTAGAGCATGCTTCTGAAAATGAAGGAATATGTTTTCTTTCATTTTTAACTTTTAATCCCCTTTTGAAAAGGTAGTTGGATACCAAAAGTACTGCTGAATAACATTTTTTTGATTATTTTGAATTGGATGACTTTTTGCCAAATCATATGATTTGTTATATACAATTTATGGCCAGGATCACAGATGAAATTCAAAAACAGGCTTCAAATCAAGGCAGATATGATAAGATTGGTAAAATGAAAAAAAATGCAAATGAAGACTCAATTCTTCCAAGAAAAAAGCCCCTCAAGAATAGACAGATGATATTTTCAGCTTTGAGATTGAAAAGTGCATTCATTTAGAATTGTGAAACAAAAAAGATTTCCTGCTGGTCTTTGGATGTTACATCCTGTAAGGGTACACATGTAGACAGGTGGCTATGGGATTACATTATGGGATTAGATAGATCAGACTATACCTTCCCCTTTTACGCCCGGCTTCAGATGGTTCCTTACTCCTCAGAGAGCCTTACTTTGGACCATCTGGAGCTAGTTTGAAATCATAACAAAGTTCCAAGTCCTCCTGTGCTCTCGTGAGAAGTCAGGCCGGATAAGTTTCCAGACCTCCAGTGAACGGTCTAATAGAACCTTACACATCCTGTTTGTGGTTCATTCATAAATTTTCAAAAGGGGAAAGAGGGGAATGGTATCCTTTGATTTGGTGTTGAAATTTGTAAAATAAGATCAGGTAGATATGAAGCAAGATGAAAACTAGAAGTAGAGTGACAGAAAAATAGCATTGAGGATGTGTAGAGAACATGGAAGCTGAGGAAGTACATTGAGAAAACCTGGTAAGGGCTTTGACAAATTTCCCTTTGTCACTTTTCAAGGGCCAAGAGTGGTTGGATGATCATAAGTTGTGCACCCCTTCTGTTATCTTTAACAAAAAGGTTTTGTATCCAATTCATTAAGTTGATATTGGTAAAACCTTTTTGAGATCCCTACTCAAAGCCTAAAGTGTGTGACTCTATCCTCTTGATCCTTTGATTGGCAATATGTTGCAGTAGATCCTGAGCGGCATCAGCATTTGGAAGACGGAACTGAGCAGTCGTCCCCAATTTCTTATAAAAAGCATTCTCCACCGTGATAGAAAGAAAATGGTGCTGATTAAGGTACTCAAGCAAAGGTTCATCTAAGTCATTGTCTCCCATCCCAATAACATAATCAAACTCTTCACCTTCAGCCATAGCATTTTTCATAAGAATTTCTGCAAGTTTTGTTTTGTCTTGATTGGCTAGGTCAATTTGCAAATACCTCTTATTCCTGGGTAGCATAATCCTCCAAGCTGTCAATTCTTCATCCTTGAACTTCTGCTTGAGAGTCTCATACAATAAGGACACTATTTTTTTGAGACAGTTCAAAGACACCAGTGTTCCAGGAATTGAAGAAACACATAAATGAATGATCATAATCAGTATCTCTTTTCTTCACTTGTAAAAAAGGCAATGGAATGTATCTGAGAACTATCATTGGATGATTGGGGTGAGGTTCAGGACTGACCAAAGTTGGGATCAACTTTTTCTCCAATTGCAATCCGATGTGAATATTCCCTGTCAGGGGATGAAGTCAATTGACCATCTTCCAAATATTCATCTGCCAAAGACCAGACAAGGAAGCCATAAGGAGTTCAAGATGTCATCATAAGTATTGGCATTTTGTTTATCAATGTATAACTTTAAATTGACAATCACCTTTGCCTAAGTCTGAAATTCTCAATGATGTGTTTCCAGAGATCAGTGAATGAAATGATTTCTTGCTGAGAAAAGAGATAAGGTCTAGAAAATATTGACTTGCCTCTAACAACTTGGGTACAGATCTGTTTGATCCTCTTTGCTTGTTCTTGAGTGCCTTCTGGGGCACTTTTGATTGACTTCCCTTCAAAAAGCACTTTGGCTCCCATCTCAGCAGCAATTGTGAGGTGAGGAATTCCATCCAAATTTTCAAGGAGCTCTTTAGTGGTACCTCCTGAGGTGATGACCAGATCTGAAGTCTGAGATATCTCTGTAAGTATCCTTTTGAGCTTTGGATGGTCTTGTTTGTCATAACCCATCATGGTACCCTAAAAGTTTTGTCAGACAAGGAGTATAGTTAGTAGAGCATTTTTTTTTACAAAGAAGTCTTGATAAAGGAGGAAAGTACTTACATGATAGTCAAGAAGTAAAAGTAGTCTCTTAGAGTTGATTGCTTTGTTGACTTCTTTGCATTCCCATGTCAGAGGAGGAACATTGTATGTGGCCCTGGTTGAGCTTAAGGTACCTACTCCTTGAACAAATGGCTTGGCAATGTGTTGAGTACTGATTAGGCACACACTGATCAAAGTATTCACTAAAAGCATCTTGTAGGTATAGAGATAATGATGAAGTAAGTATTTTTTATATCAGAAAAATCAGATCTCAGAGAAGTATTCAGATTGAGGTTCATAACAAATCACAAGAAGCAAATAGTTATAGGACTGTAGATATCAAGGTGATAAAAGGTATGATTTCATAGAGATTGACTTGGGAATAAATTATTGGTGACACAGTGTGGCTTTTATATTGTACCACTTCAGTAGTACAGAATTGAAGTTGCAACATAAATTTTGGCCATTTGTAAAATCAATTATACAACCTTCAACACCAATACAATCCATCTGCAGTTGTCTTGGGCCACTTGGTGTCAGTGAGCTTTTCTTACAAACAGATGAATTTGAAAACCTCTTCAAACAGTCTATCTAATCCTTGTAAAAGACAACCTGATACTTGTGATAAGTTTTTCTGCTCCAGTAGTGGTATTTACCTTTGGGAAAAAGTGCATTTTTTTAGTTGGCCTAAAGTTTTCTTGTACCCACATATGTGATGTGTGGTATGCATTTGTACCATATATCAAACTCAACAACCTTCCAGTTGTTGCATGCATTTGCCTGAGTGTATGTAGTTGAATTCCAAAGATGCCTCAAAGCTTCAGGTCATGAAACATGCAATTTGATGTAAAGCCCTTGTAGTCTAAGTCTGTTGGTTACAGCAGGAGAACTGCTGAGGACTTTGTTAAGTTTGATCATCCACACTTTTGAAGAGGGTCTCAGAGCTTAAGCCCTGCATTTTTCCTAAGACTAGCAAGACTTTTGGGTAAACTTGTTTAAAAGGCCAATTTATAACTTTTAAACCTTGTTTAACATTATCCCTGACTGAAAAAGAGGATCACCAAGGCCTTTTTTGTCTGCTTGTGCTGATTTGAGCTTATCCCCATTCTTATATTTGGAATAATTTGTAATTTTGGTTGGCACAAGATATCTAGGAATAAGTTACAGTCAATACCAAAATTGCTCCGTGTTTTATAGCAGTTGTGGATCAGTCAGGGCCCCCTGCTATATACCTAATATTATAGCGGGCCTGAACTCCACTCACAATCAGGAGCAAATCCCATAGTGGACCTTTTGCTCTGCAGATACTTTCAAGAGGTAGAATGCTCCCCACAACTGTGGAGCACCTGGTCAGATCTCAGGCATGGTTGAAAGACGGTATAATTCCAAATGGACCCTTGGAAGCTGCTGCAAAAGCCCTTTAAGGCTACTTACACAAAATGGGAAACAGACAATAGCCTTTTACAATTGTCTCTATGTTCCCAAATCAAATCAAATTTTGTATCTGAAAGTTTCCTTTTCTCTTTCATTATCCATTGTATATTTACCTTCCTTTTATACAAGTACACATAGATTTGAAATACACATGAAATTCCTTTGTTTCTTTTTTCTACCTTCTATTGCCTGAAATAGCAATGACTATACAGTGCTGATATATAGCACCAAATGTGAAATTTTATTGCTCCAAAATGCCGCAAGAGATTTTTCTGTTGTGACAAATACTTATTCAAGTTCATCACAAGAGATGTGTGTGTATTACATGGGTTAGTTAAATGGTTATGATGAGACTTATATATGTTTTTTTTCTTTTCCCTTTTCAATATATGTGATGTTTTTGGTAGCAGTATGTAAAAACTTAAATTGTGTGCTAGTGTGGAATGTGCGTTGTTGGGATCTAGAACCCCTTGCTTTCTTTTTTTTGCATCTGAAAGTTTTCTTTTCTCTTTCATTATCCATTGTATATTTTCCTTCCTTTTTTACAAGTACACATAGATTCAAAATACACATGAAAATCCTTTGTTTCTTTTTTCTACCTTCTATTGCCTGAAATAGCAATGACTATACAGTGCTGCTATATAGCACCAAATGAGCAATTTTATTGCTCTACAATGCTGCAAGGGATTTTTCTGTTGTGACAAATGCTTATTCAAGTGCATCATAAGAGATTTGTGTGTGTTACATGGGTTAGTTGGATGGTAATGATGAGACTTATATATTTTTTCTTTTCTTTTACCTTTTTAATATATGTGATATTTTTGATAGCAGTATGTAAAAACTTAAATTGTGTGCTAGTGTGGAATGTGCGTTGTTGGGCTCTAGAACCCCTTGCTTTCTTTTTGAATGCTGGAATCTCTTTTATACTATGTCTCTTGTGAGCTCCAAGTCCCCCCCTCATCCATTTGGAACTTGGATGCTTAAGAGTAAAATGTTTCTGTAAATGGCTGAGGCCACCATATACCTGATATGTTTGTACTTATTGTGAGCATACTTCTCCTAGATCCACAAGTATGCAGACTAGTGACTAACCTGAAAGACAATCAGAAAGCAGTTTAAGAAAGAAATTAATAAGATACTGAAGATAAAGAAATAGATAGATTTAATATATATATATATGTACCTAAGCTTCTGGAGGAAATTTAAAAGTGAGAAATGAGTTAAAAGAGCAGATGATTGAGGCTCAGATTGATCTATTGAATTCTAGTACTATAATAGTATTAGTACTGTTACAGTTATAAAAATGTAACAAACCACTTACTCTCTTTCCAATAGATGAGGAAAGAGAATAAGAAAAGGGAAATTCAATAATATATATATCTAAACAATTCTGATATAAATTATGATGGACATTAAAGTTGATTGGAGACATACAAATAGACAAGACACAGCATAATACTAACATAAATCATAGACTAGATATAAAGTAGAAATAGAACCATGATACTCATCTTCACCTTTCATGGCTGAGACAGTCTTGATTTTCTTTCAACAGTTTCTTTACATCTTTATATCTCATTATCCTGGGCAGTACTTACTGTGTTTGTGATAGATCTATCTTTTCTATCCTTCATTCCCGCTCTGCTGCAGGTAAGGTGTTGTGCCTTCAAGTCATTTATCTACTTCAAGTTCATTCGGAGCTCAGTGATTTATCCTGCCTGTTCAGGTTTCCATGTGCTCTGTGGTGTAGATTTACAATCCACAAGAATTCATTTTTTTCCTACCTAAATAGCATTTCATAGCACTCTTTCTCAGACCAGAGGCTCCACTATGCTAGAAAAATTAGGCTGATTTCATAGCTTAGTGTTGCAATTCTGATATTGCTACAGTCTTGCTCAGTAAATGTTTGGGTGTTTTTTTGATTATTCAAATGAGTGAATTTTTATACTTATAGCAGGGCAACAGCCATTCTCACAATCAACAGTAGAATTGTTTGACTTTGTCAAAACTGGATTAAACTCAGTTCTGCAAACATAAACAATGACACATGGGAGACCTGTCACTTTGGATTGGATTTAAATAGTTTTAGACTTTTGGATTAAATCCTAGTGCAACACACCAATCAAAATTTCTTTTTTTTGCTTGGGAGTTGCAATACCACACTGTAGTATTGGTACTTGATTGGTATTATGACAAGATGGGTTACTAGGTAATAGGTGGCACAGTATTGTCATTGTGATACTGTGGGGACACAAACCACAATCCGGGAACATGCACAGACTTGTGTCCTGATCTTTTTGGCTGTGAATTGATGTCCTGTGCCCAGACTTTTGTCTAGACAATCCAAATTTACAGCCAAAGAAAACCTGGGCACAACTGTACTGAGTATTGTAGCTTGGGTCCAGGTACAATACTAGAGCTTGAATTCTCTTGGATTGTCAACCAGTTACTTTACTGGGTATCATCAATACAAAATCAGTATTGTAATTGTGGCAGTGTTGCCTCTAAGAGCCTGTAGCTACTATAGGGCTATGGCCCAGCCCTGGCCAAGCTTGCTTGACACTTTTCTGAAAGCAGTCAGTCCATGCCCCAGGTCACCTACACCTGGCCTATAAGACCTCAAAACCCTGGGGAGGTTCTGGGAAAGCAGGGTGCTGGTCCTGAAATTTTTGGTCCTTTTGTTGGCAATACAGCCTCAAGGCTGGCTCTGATAAACTTCTCCAAGTCATTGAGCCCACCCAGGGTTGGTCAGAGCCCTGTGGCCGGCCACAAACCCTTGGGATCGGGTCATAGCCCTAATCTACTAGCTGTATCTGCAACTTCACTTTAGGACATCTGCTCAAGAGTCTGTTTGAACAGTCACTTTCAGTCAAGATACGAAGGTTCTTGAAGTTAGAGCCTGTGTAATGTCTCTTGGCCTTTCTTTTGTTCCCCTACATTGGAGGGACCATGTTGAGCCAAAAAATGAATTCAATGTATATTTTTTTTCCTGAATACAGCTGACTTCTTGGGCACAAATTTTGGTTTGTGGGGTAACTGAGCCTTGGCCTTGCGGCAAAGGACTTAGTTAAGTTTGATACGTCAGATAGGGGTTAAGTTCCAGGGTGTCACTTTTGCTTTCGGACCGTACGCCTTGTATTTTTTATGTATCAGAAGGGGGCGGCTTCCAGTGGGGGCGGTCAGCGCCGCATGTGGCCACCCGCATACACTCCACAAAAACCAGCCGCTCTCGCGCCTACTGCCATTCAGCCATAGTCTTGCTAAACCCAAGCCCACTGAATTTCTTAAAAGTAAACTTCAAACTACAGAATAGTAAACAAACCAATCGACAAAAACTGAAAGATATCAAATTCAAGTTATCAGAAATCAAACCGATTCTTGAAGAAAGAAAAGAATTACATTCTAAAAGAACAAGGAAGAATTGATTAAATTGAAAGTTTTCATCATTTAAAGATCATTCTTTTTGAGAATATCTTATCATTACAAGTTAATTCAAAAACATCAAAAACCAAAACAGAAGGAAGAATAAGATTTTGGTTGTTCTTTGAAGATGAAAAGGATAGATGATTTAATTACTTCAATCAGTAATACCAATCAAGTTTATTTCACCTTTGAAGTAAAGTCTCGTCTCTTTTGACCTTCAAACCATTAAATCAAACCTTCTGATCCCACTCTGTTTGAAAACTTACTTTAGTTCTTTCCACCTAAAACAATAGATGGATTACAAAATTTACAAACAAGAATTCAAAGAATGATTAAATTAAACCCGAGTATGATTCATTTTACATGGGGACCGAATGGAAGTACATTTAAAAGTTCATTAGAATTAGCTCATTTTGTTCAGATCCAATTAGGATTTCCTACTTGTTTACATTTAACTTGTACTAATCTATCAATCGATTTATTAAATCAAGCTTTAAATGTAAACTTCTTTCTTTTAAATCACCACTCTTAGATAGAATGTTCTGATGTTTTTTTTTGTTTTTTCTGGGGGCCGGGATGGTTTAGGAAGCTCAAAGACTAGGGATCGTTAATATTCTAGCATTAAGAGGAGATCCACCCAGACCTAACGAATATACGACTGATCTAACCACGAATCCAACTACTTTTAATCATGCAATAGATTTAGTTAAATACATCAATTCAAATTATCCAAACACGTTTTGTTTGGGAGTAGCTGGTTATCCAGAAGGATCAATTGATGTGGATCCAAAAGAAGAACTTTTCTTCTTAAAGGAAAAAGTAGAAGCTGGAGCTCAGTTTATTGTGAGTCAATTGTTTTATGATACTTCAACTTTTTTAAATTGGGTAAAGGAGTGTCGTCAAATCGGTAAGTTAAATCGATCTGAATCAATTCATCAAACTTCAAAGAAATTGATGAATTTGATTCTGATTCAATAGGGATCAAAGTTCCAATCATTCCAAGTATCATGCCAATTCAATCATACGAATCGTTTCGTAGATTAACTTCATTAACTAAAATCAAAGTACCACAATCTATTCTAGATTCGCTATCACCCATTCAAACCAACGATCAAGCCGTCAAAGATTTCGGGTTAAAGCTTTCACTTCAAACTATCCAAACCCTTCGATCTCATCAAATCAATTCATTCCATCTATGTACTTTAAACTTAGAATTAACAATCACTCGTTTACTTCAAGCTTTAAATTGGTCAAATCCTATGACTACAAGTACGACAACACTTTTACATCCGGGCGATACTTCTAGAGTCTTACCTATCCTTCAACCTGGTTTAGAACCTAATACTTGGGATGATTTTCCAAATGGAAGATTTGGAGATTCTAGATCACCAGCTTACGGAAAGATTGATCAATATTACGGAGGAATCGGTACACTTTCATGTGATTTTAAGATAGCTTTAAAGAAATGGGGATCACCTAAGACCGAGACCGATTTAACGAATTTGTTTGTAAGATATACTAAAGGCGAGATCGATTCAACTCCTTGGTCTGATACACCTTTATTAGAAGAAAGTAATTTAATTTCAGATACGATCTTAAAGTTAAATTTAAATGGATATTGGACAATTTCATCCCAACCTACCATAGATGGATATCCATCTGATAATCCATTTGTAGGGTTTGGTCCAAAAGGTGGATATGTTTATCAAAAATCGTTTGTTGAGTTTTTTTGTAGTTTTGAACAATTAGAAATCTTAAGATTAGCAATCGAAATCGAAAATTCGAAAACCGAGGTAGGCATGTTAAAGTATTATGCTGGTAAAAGGAACGAAGAGATCATCAAGAGTAATGTTGCTCCTGGGGAAACTAATGTGGTGACTTGGGGTGTGTTTAGAAGTGCTGAGGTGGTGACGACTACGATTATTGAATTAACTAGTTTTAAAAATTGGAAGGTTTGTCTTTTCCTTTCTCTCTATTCCCAAACCCAAAAATCACATTTAATTGAGGTTTTGATGTTTGAATTTTTTTAGGATGAAGCTTTTGAAATTTGGTCATCTTGGGAATCTTGTTTTCAATCTGAACCTAAAACTAAAACTAAAAGTTTATTAAATTCGATTGGAAATGAAAAATGGTTATGTACGATCATTGATCATGATTTTAAATCTGGTGAAAAACTTTGGAAGTTCTTAGAATTGAATTGTATTTAAGAAAAGTCAAAAAAAATCAAATTCAAGATCAAAACCACATTTTTTTTTCAAAAAGTATAGACTTTCTCTTTTTTTGTTTCTTATTTAAAATTTATTAATTAGATTGATTTGGGGTAATCAAAGAAAGATCAATCACTTTCATTGGATTTGTTTTGTATCTCTGTGTTTCTGACTATTGATGAGGGGTTTTTCTTTGATTTGGGTTTTGGTTTTGTTTATTGTGTGTTGTGTGTTGTATTAATAAAGAAAATCTTATAGAAAGAAATGAAGAAAGTTGAAAAGAAAATTTTTGAATAGTATATATACAATTGATTTTAGTTTAGATTTTGTTCAAGTTCTCAATTACAAATTTAGGTACAAGAATCAAACATTCATGGTCCTATTAGTGCCCTTACAACTCTTGTGGTGAGCACTGTATGAGCCAAGTGCATATGAGATATGAAAAGCTGTCATGATTTTTACCCATTTTCTCAATCTTTGAGTAAAATCAATAGAAAAAAAGGAGAGATGAAACTTTGGAGAGTTTAGGAGTATGGTTCAAATCAGAAAAACTTGTTCGGTGGTACAGATGCCATACAACTGCTTGGATGTATGCTCTATGATCTTTGGTTCACTCTGTCTATTCTCTTGCTCTTCAGAAATGACAATCTTCAGTGATTGATCAATTCCATCATTCCGTAAAGGCACTCTTTAAGCTCCTCAGATCAAATCAATAGAATTGTCATGGTATCAGGATCTAGTCTTGACTTTAATTTCATCTTTTTGTTAAAGAACCTCCCCTTGTGATATCTGTCATGCCAAATATTGTTCTACAAGATTGGATTCGCCTTAAGAGCAAGATGCCCACAACTGCGTCACCTCAGATGTAAAGTTAATCCACATTTTCCAAAAAACCACCCTCCTGTACGCGCCATATATTGCACAGTTTGTCCTGAGGTCCGAGTTTTGTTTTCCAAACAATTGGGTTTTGCAAGGGTTAGTCAAAAATTCTAAGGGCAGTGCTTCCCCAGGCTTCAGATCCTCTCCTTCAGCCTCAGATCAGTGGCAGAGGGACAGTCTGCCGCGCGAAGTATGTAAAATGCCTTGAGGGAAAAGCGGGAAAAGTTTTGACCGATGATCATGCAAGCTTGGCAAACAAACAGCACAGGTCACTGTGAAAAGAAATGATCGCCTCACTCTACTTTGCATGTGTGCATCATTAACTGTTTGGCTGTAACCTCTGTTGCTCAATATTCTTCGATTCTGTTGATTTATCCTCTTTGTGAAACCATCTTTGAGCTTCAAATGTACTATCTATAGTCTGATCCACTTCAAATTGTCACTTCGAGTTCTTTTCATAGTCTTCACTCGTGATATTCTAGTGTTTACCACTTGAAAGGTTACTCAAATGTTCTCAAAACCAATCCTCGCGTTCAACCGAGCTAAACAGCTCACTACATCTGCACTGTTGCATATCCGCACACACTCACAACTACCACAAATGCCCAGCGCTGGTCCTCCAAGCCCCTTCCAGAAATTGCTGGCCAAAAAAAAACCAATTGAAAAATGAATGATGTAGCGGGATAGGGTAAAAAGGCTAGATTTCACAGATGTAAATGCATATTACAATCCACATCTACTCTTCATACAAAATCTTAATCGAGAAACCAGATAGAAACAACTATGCATCAAAAGAATCGTCAACATCAGTTAGTCTTCTTTTCACTCACAATTCCCTAAAATCAAAAGCCGGTATACATTCTCCTTTTAATAAGACCTACTTCCACTTCGAGTCTTTTGTTTTAAAAAATATCACCTTCTTAATGACCCACCAATTTTGAAAAATCACTCCTATACCTATCTCCAGACATTTGAGCAAGAAGATTTCAAACGTCTTCTGCTCTTTCGATACACCATTTTGCTCTTACCTCTTCCTGATCTAATTCACTAAACTTACCTCTTCTAAGTTTATCTAATCCAGTCCAACCTATCATAGCTGCATTATCTCGACATAACTCTTTAGGTGGAACGATGAATTTCAAATCAGAATCCACTTCTTCCAACACATTTTTCATTCTAATTTTCATAAATTTCATTCAGTTTCTCATGAGTCTTATATAGCTTCATATGAAATTGAAGATAATTGAAGTCAAAGCTGACCGATTTCTGAGCATAGTATTACTAGCTACTCCACCACTTAACACAAGTCCTGATATTTGAATCTCTTGAAACTTAAGTTCTTTAATCCAATATCGAACCTTACGCTCTAATTGAGCTATAGCAGCTTCTAGAAAAGCTTTACCGATCTCTCTTTTAGCTTCAATTGAAATCGTATCAGAAATCCTTCGTACGGTGGCAGTACGTAGGCCACAGAAAGAGAATGTATCCGGTCCTGTACGTTGAGCTACTGGAAGTGGTGGTTCTGGTTCAGATCTTGATGGTAGGATGTTTGGTTCGTTGAGAAACGCTTCAAGAGCTGGTCCTCCACCCGAATGACCAAGTAGATCGCGTGTAACCTTATCGATCGTTGAACTGATTTTCAGTTCGAAAAAAAAAATGAAATTGAGTCATCAAAAAAGAAAAAAAAGATCGACCAAAAAGAAAAAAAAGTTGAAATTGAAACGAACCCGATTGCTTCATCAGAAGTTTGTGCCAAGATTTTGAATTCAAATGATGATTTAACAAGAATTAAAAGAGTATGACCACCTGAAACCAATAAACTTAAAAAAGGAAATTGAATTGGATCAAATTCGGTTAGGAAAGGAGTAAGAGTATGTGCTTGCTGAAATAGATTTCAGAAAAAAAAGTTATAAAAGAGTTAAGCTTTAAAGAGGGTTCGAAGGATTTAAAGTCGATTCACGAACCATATGATGAACGGAGATGAGAGGTTTGGAGAAAGCGACAGATAAAGTCTTGGCAGCTGTTGCTCCTACTGCAAGGCAACCGGCTATACCAGGTCCACGAGTGTATGCTATTGCATCTATATCTTTTACAGAAATTTTCGCTTCCTTGATCGCTTCACGAATCGCAATAGGCTGAATCATCAATCAGAGGTAAAATAAAGATGAGCAAAGACTGTTTTTTTCTAGTAAGGATGATATTGACTTACGATGTTGAGTTGATGAGCGTTGATGGCATGATATGGATGGATACCATGGTAGGGAGCGTGTACTTTTGCTTGAGAGATGATAATGTTGGAATGGATGGTTCGATTGGAGTCGACAATCGCTGCGCAAGAATCATCACATGAAGATTCGATGGCCAGGATACGAATGATATGGTTTGGTTTGATGAATGGTGTTTTAAGATTATAAGTTCTCGTCAGACTCTTGAAAGGATGAGTTGAATTGAGTGGGTTAAATCGAATTGACATTGGTGTTGTGTCCAAAAAGTTAATACCACCTCAGCCCTGCAACAACATTTTTTAAGATACATACCACCACTTATCTTTACATGCAATCTCACATGCAAGTTCAACTCACCATGCGCTCACCTGTTCTCGTTCCTTCAACAGATATAACATCTTCAATGGGACCACAAAGCGTATCTTGACTTTATACCCTTCAACATTTGCCATGCAAGGCGATTGAAAACCCTCAGAGATCATCACCACCACAATTTTGCACTTGAAAGGACTTATCTGGGAGGAGAAATCCAGGCATGGTTGTAAGCTGATGCCAGTTCACAGACCGTGTCACAAAGCTGCTTTGTCGCTTTATTACTTAACCTCATCTGTTCTCGTGGCCAAAGTTGCGGAGAAGTCATACCCACAATTACAATTGGCACTCGAATGCAACCTTTGATTTGATCATAATATAATCAAGTACTGGAAGTTTTTTACATCCATCAACATTCTTGATTTTTTTTGATTCACCAAGACAAATAAAAGAAGAACTCATATGATCAGATCTAGAGCAAAACTAAAGAAGACTTGCTTATATACATAAACACGCAACATCAATAATTAATTTTGTAAAAGGAAATGACACTAATTTTAACTCAGATTGCAAAGTTTTTGAAACATGAACCTTTCTTGAAACCTACAGAAATTAGGAAGAGCCATGTTGAGTTACTTATGTGAGGTTTTAGAACGTCCTATGTTTAACAATGTAAGGGAAAAGAAGTTTTGCAAGACAGAAGAAAAAGTGAACTTCAAAGAGATTGACATAATCATATTAGAAACTTATATGGTGGACTGCTTGGACAGTGAAAAATTGTTGATAAGACCGATTATACCCGAAGCTATGTGCAAGTTCAGATGGGTAGTAAAGAGCTTCATCAAGCATCCTACCCCGATGCTCTGAGGTTTACTGTCGTCTGATAGAGGTGTCCGAGAACTCAGCAAGCTCGGCTGGAGCAGATCTGTTTCAACCGAGAAGACCAGTGATCCCTTGTAATTGACCGGCAACCGTGCCAGTAATCTGTCCCAAGGGGTTTCCATCTTTGTTAAGAACGCCTCCTAGGCCTTCTCTCCCCAAGATTCCCTTGACTACATTCTGTCGCTCTTCAGGACCGCAAAATCCGACTGTGCACTCTTGTGGTGGTGCAAAACCACTCCTACAGACGTATTGCTGAGAGAATGCAATGACTTTATTAGGATATCTATAAGGAGAGTCGACCAGTGATGGCAACTTACTTGTAACTTCGGCTCTGCGAGAGTACTCTGAAAACACAATGAACCTCAGTGAATATTCGAAGTGAGAAAAGATCACGTAAATTTTGAAGCTCACCAATGTAGTAGCCGTCCTTAAGATCTGACCAAGTCGATCAGGGACGTTGCCCAGGAATGTTCGGAAAACAGTTTGCACGTAGAATGGGATCTCCCTAGCAGTACTCAAAAGGTTTTTACCTGATCAAAAGTCCTAAATCAATCAGATTTTCCTTCATTAGTCAAATGACTGAGATCTTGAACACACCTAATTGACCACAAAATCGACCTAACAGCTCGGTTGAAAATCGTGAGTTAGGATCACTTCCATCAGTTTTCATCTTTCACTTGGATTACTCACGATCAAATGTGGCCAGACTGGCTGGCCTACGATGCGTAAGTGCATCCAATGCTAGACCATACCCTACCAAGTTCACGCTCATACCACTGATATAACGTCACCGTCAGTATTATGTTGCCCTCATGACTGGTTGTAGTACGTACAAGTGGTCAACAACCGTGAGAGGGCACGCTCTTTGTACAGGTATGTTCGAAGCACCCGGAAGGGAAGAAACCCCCTGAAGGATTCACACCAAATGTGCATGAGTCAACTACGCAACACGTAACCGATTCAGCCGTACTCACACTCATGTCATCGCTCTGAGGAAATACTAATTCATCTTGAAAGGTGAAGATGGAGGTTGTTGGCACTCGAGCTACATTATGAGTATTGAGTGCGCTAATTAATCTGCTTCTCTACAGATAGTTTGAGCAAATATCAGTACGATCATCGTTCATTGAACACATACATAGCTTCGACACACTTTCGCCATCTGTAAGCTGGCCGTAGCACAGCCCCCCAAAGCAGCTGAGGGTCCGCATCCAAGCGGGGATAGACTCGTCCCTTTGAGAGGGCCGCATAGGGACACAAAGTTCATGACCAATTGGCGAGCAGAGAGCCAAAATGCTGTAAGAGCTCGAAAAGACATCAAAACCTCATGCTGATAGCTCTACGTTTGTCTCCAAGACTGCGAGGAACTGTACTGACTCAAAGTCCAATGTGACTATCAAGTACATCATTTATATATTTATAGACCCACCACATCGAGACAAGCAACATATAGGTTAGAGCAAGAACAAGTGAGCATTAGCGATTAGATACAAGACGTACAGAAAGACCACCTTGGCTATAGCCAAGCATACTAATTCTCCCTCCAGTTGCTGGTGACCGAGGAGCAAGAAACATGATGGCATAGGCTATGAACTCGGCAGAGAGTTGAATGTCCCCCAGCGAGCGTTCTTAGTTTTTCACCGAAATAGAAGAGAGCAAGGTGATCAGTGAGGAAGTAAATATATAGAAGGTAGCGATCCAAGACTTTACTTGGAAGATCCACCCAACAGACGTCGAACCCAGCGCGAGGTAGACCGATAGCATATGGACCCTGTATGATGCATTCCGTATCAATATGAGTATCAAATCTAAAAATATGATCATTTTTACGAACCTTTGCATATGCTTCAGCAGCACCACAGCCTAAGTGTGCAAAATCTCAGCCAATTATCTATTATATTCCAGAGTGAAGACTCACTTGTGCAAGGAACGAGTAAGACGATCCCTAAGAGATGTCATAAAGAAAGTTAGTAAGTATGGGATGAGTTGGTATCGGAAAAAGTTGATGATGATAAAGGCTTCACCATTTGGACTATTCCTGATTCCGTTCGGACATGTGATGGCTCTTTCGTAAGCAAAACGACCTTGAGTCTAATCCCATATATCACAATGTAAAGTGACCGAAGATAGTACGTAGATCAGAAAGCATCAGAGTCACCACTCAATGTCCATGTGTAGTAGATAGTGATCAACTCACAAATGGTGCATCTCCTGGGCGTGTGGGGGGAATCGGGCCGTCAGGCCGACCGCAGGCGTTGTACCTGATTTGTTTGGATCACCGTCAACGGGCTTTTGTCGCGGTTGGGAATACTTATAAATACCATTCGAATAAGAATTGAGCACTCACCCCGGGACACCTGCCAATAGTCCTGGCAAAAAGCCTTGCTGTCCACCATTATTAGATCCTATTGGTAGTAGGTTACCGAGAAGGTCTCTTTTGACGGGAGAAAACGAGTGAAGATTGTTGGAATGAGAGTGTGTAGCTCGTCTTTGCGACGAGGAAGACGAATGTGTCCTTTTTATGAAAGACTGATTTGGATTAACTTCACGTCGAAATTGGTTTTTGGCCTCATGATCTTTTGTCTCAATTGAGATTAACAATAGAAAGACACAAAAAGTTAACGTAAAGATTAATGTTCTTGTGTGCATATTGGTCGAGTGAGTAAAGATTGACTGGTGGTTGATCGACCACTGGATGGGTTTGTTTTAAAAGAACAAAGGAATGGTGAATCTGAAGCTTCAGGGTGATTGCCTTTCGACGTGATGACTCAGGCGCTTGAAGTAATGATGCATTTGCAACACGTAAAAGACAAGTGAGCGAAAGTGCTGGAACGCCTTCGAGACAACAAGGTCTCGCGCCATCGTCAAGCATAATTTGACTCATTCAATAAACTTGACTCATTAAATTTGACATTGTAATTTATGGAATTGAGAAGTGAAATAACACAAGGACACTAAACTTAACAAAGTCCCACGCTCGTTACCCTCGCGAGTAGTCGAGCGAGGGACTTACGCCAAACTCGCAAGTTTCATAAGGTCGCGGTTGAGGCTCTCGCAGGGAGCTTCCTTCAAACCGCTCTACCTTCTTCCACACCGAGGATTCAGGGGTAGTCCAAAGAGAAAAGTTGTGCGCCTGACTCTGGCGCATAATGTACACTATTTTTTTCCGAGGAAAAACCTCCCCTCCGTCCACAAATGCCTTTCAAAGAATTGGCCTGGACAGCATATGTAACATGTAATCGACTATTGTATCTGCTGCGAGTTCTAAGTGGTTTTGCAAAGAATCTGTTATGATGGGTCGGTATCTACATAGCACTTTTGTCCACCCCAGGGGTCCATAACGTTAAGTTCAGCGGTAAGAGCCCCATCACACGGCCGCTGCTCAGCATCTCAAGCTTGCTTTTGTGAAAGGACAGATTTCAGTGTTTTGCTCTTTAACCCACCCAGGTCTCGGCAAGAGAGATTGTCTTTTGCACCGAGGCAATACACAATGAGTCTTGCCGAGACCTGATGCAATGATTTGCCAATATGAGTATCAAATCCCCAAACGGCCTCTAGGCTTGGGATGGTCCCATTCGCCTGTCTTCTGCCTTGAAACACTTCCTTAATCTTGTCACTTTGAAATCACCTCTTGCTTGATTAGTATCAAAAAGAAATATGTCGGCCACTCCTGCAATGATTGCTCTCACTGTTGGATTTATCAATCAATTGAGAGAAAACAAGTCGGATATTACTTTCAAGGAGATTATCCTAACTTACCTGACCTCTGAGGACAGAGAAGGTGTGATAAAGTCGTCTCGAAGGTATTGGGGCGGAGATATTGGATGGCCTTCAAGTTTACTCGTGTTGTTGGCCATTCGAAACATTGTTTGCAAGAAGCCAAAGGGTAGAACGCTATGGAAGATGTTCATCCTTTCAGAAGTGAGTGTTTTTTTTTATGAGCTTGACACACAGTTCTTACTATGCGACGGACTTACACGCAATGCTAATTCTAGGCTAAGTGTATTGTCGACATGGAAGCTTCACGATCATGGAGAAGTCTTCACTACCCACCTCACGTTTCTGCAAAGTATGTGAAGCCAAAGTTCTTTGGCGCAAAAGCTTCTGAGAAACGCGGTCAACAAATTAGGACAGGAATGAATTTTCTTTTCCAACTGATTCGCCATCGACTATCTTCGGGTCTTCCTGGAACAGAGCCTGATCCGGCGGAACTCAGCTTGTCAGAAGACCCAAATAAAAATGTAACCCAATCGGATGGTGGTACGATGGTGTCTAAACCTTCACATGAACCATCAAGTGAAAACCACAATGAGGAACAAGAATCTAGAGAGTCTCCAGCCGAAGAAACGTCGGATTCCAGGACCTCATCTGGGACCAGACGAAACCCCAGTTCATCTAACTTTTCGACAAGTTCTGATGAGGTAGTTAATAACATGGACATTACGGATTGGAATGAACATGTCATTATGTCGAATGCTACTGATATTCAAGATCCTCCTGATGATGATCAGGACAGCGCCAATGGTGCTTTTGGAGATGAGGATGAATGGGTGGATACAACGGAAGGTGTGACTTATGTGAGGCCGGGTGAAAGAATTGAACAGCTTAAGCTGCGATTTCAAAATGTGTGCCTTCTTATATTGGTTATGACAATTAGCCATATCATTAATTAGTCTGTTTTCAAAATTAGGTTGCAACAACGGTGTGCTTCATGATTGCCTTTGTCAGCAACCGGACAGTCAACGGTGTTCAGTTGGAAAACGGCGTCGCTTTCCTGGCAGGTGGGGTCAGCCAGCGACTCAATCAATATTTCCATTATGTGGGACTCGCGTGTTCACGTCGGACCGCCATTCGAGCTATGGAGCGCCTGGGGAAAGTAGCAATAGGTGGCCTTAGGAAGCGGGTTGCCCGTGAATTTCTCATCAGGCCTTTCTTAATCCTGGACAATTTCGACATTCAGGAACGTATTCACTATTCGAGACTTGAAGCCAACTCGCGCATGTTCCATGGAACATATGGTTATTTGCATTTCCTGAATAAGAAAATGGTATCTTCAGTCGACCACAATGAGTTGACTTTAGAAAGTTTGGTTCGTGCAATGCGTGCTGCAGAAGATAAGGACATTCATGCCACTTTTTTCCTACCTGATATTGCGGAACGTGCTCATTGGACACGCACAATCAAGGCTCAGCTTGGACAGGCTTATCTCGATTACATCGCTACTCATAATCGTACTGTCACCCCTCCAAGGCTACCCAAAATCATCCGCACGCCACCGCCTTTGGAACCGATTCCAGTGGACAAAGCGGATGTAATGATGTTGCCACTAATGGATATCTCGTGTGGCTCCTCGGAAGGCGTTGGTCAAGTGCTCGAACACATATCCAACGTGACTGGACGGTCATTGAAGGAGTTTCCAAATGATCTACAGGTAATTGAAGGGGACGTTGGCACGTGCATAAATCTTGAGAGTTATCGGGCTAAACTACACCCTTCTGGCCACCAATACGAAAGCATGATCAATTACCTTACGCTTCCCGGAGCGGCACACACAATGTGGAACATTGGTCAATGGCAGCTTTTGGGAGGATGGGGTGATGCGGCTGATGAAACGGATTTACCTTTTTCCAAAGGTTGGGAAGCACTTACAGGTAAGGGTGATCGACCATTGGCCAAAAAGGATTTTGGTCTTATTATGCGGATGATTCATCACCTCCACTTCGCCACTATGGTGTGGTGCATGCGGTGAGTATTTGCGAACGTGTCATTTAGACCACATCAAAAAGGCATGTTGTCTGATGCGTAATGGGTTTTGGGAATCACTAGAGAAGTGATCAAGAAGCGCGAAGAGCCTACCGACATCTTGGACACTGAAACCGCGGATAGTATTATTGATGAGACGTTTGCCAAATACTTCACCGAGGATACACTTCAAAGCGCTTTGGAATCAGGGGACTTTCGAGGCTATAATTTACGCCTTCGCCTTCGCGATCTGGCGACTTATGTGGAAGCTGACCAGGCGGCCAAAGCGGGGGATATTGGTCGATTGATCAAGATGTGGAAAAGGTGGAGTGTGATGGCACACGGACACACCGGGCTATCACACTATTCACAACATCTTCCTCGTCTACTTCTCCTGCTTGAGCATTATCTGCCTTCTGGTTTAGCTCATGTAATCAAGCGTGCTATGTTGATTTCTTCAAGAGGAGTCGCTGGCAAATTTGAGGCGAAAGATCTTCATCTTGAGCATATGATATGGTGGTTGAAGTATTTTTTTAACCGCGCAGTACGCAATAATCATTCTGTTCAACGCCGTTTTTATAGGACTTTATACTCAATGACGTAATCTTACCATTCTGAATGGCCAATATAGGCAGCAGGCACGAAGATCAAAAAGCTAGCGGATCGTTATGCTCTGAATATAAAACTTGTATGTGATCAAGAGGGACTATGCGCGATTATTATATGGCTGAATGTGGATAATATCTTCATTACAGTTACAACAGATACTGAACTTGATCAGAATCAGAGCGGGTTTTCAAGGTGTATATCAAAATCGAACACTTTACATTACACCTAAATCCATGCAGGCCTTTTCAAGAGCAGCTGATAGGACATATGGTGTCGAGAATGAAGCAAAGCAACCAGAACCCCGACCCAATCTGATGGAGACTGGTTTTCTTAAGCTACAAGAGATATTTAAAAGCGAATACACACATAAGACTTCTTCACGATATTGCTGGGGAAGTACTCGGTCCCATGACATTATAAATGTTGACGCAGAACCTGAAAGTGCATTAGGAAATCAGGAAGGTCAGTCAGAGTGCTCCTGATATTAATATCACACCATTACTCACTTACTCACTTTGGGTGACATTCAGGTGTTGCGATGGAACTGTGAATATTGGGCAGAGGAACTTGGCGTTCGACACGTGGGATTCTGTGATTGAGCTGATGTTGAAGGTGCACCCAGTACCACACCAGGACTTTGGTGCTGGTGCGTAGAGTTTGGTTTAGTCACGTCGGGAGACCCGGGTTGTTGCCATGAATGATGATTTCGAATAAATGTAGAAGGAGGAGCCGAACGAGTTTGACCAAATGTATCATAGTGTTGAAGTGAATTGTTTGCGCCATTGTAAGCCGGGTCGCCAATATATGGGCCTTGATATGGACCAGGAGTGCAAAAGAAAGGCGGGCTGGGTTGAGGTGGTTGGGTTGCGGGTTGATTTTGTATGCATGGATTGATAGACTGTTGATGATAATGATTAATCAAATCATTCATATTTTTGGCTCTTTTACTATCCGACATGATGTTCGTTTGTTTGGACATGGGGCGATCGGTCCAAAATTGCAAGTGCGGCGGCTCATAATCATTCTTAGGTGGGCGTGGAAAATTTCTCATGGAGACACTTGCTAGGGGGGAAACTACCGGAATGGAAGGGTTGTATTGCGATGGAAAAACTGTTGTAGAAGGTGAAGGTGAGGTAAGAGGAGTGATGTTGGCCGTATAGGGTCGCCCGAATGTGCTTATCAAGGGTGGAGGCGGGACTTTGAATTGGCCAGGTGTGGTTAGCTCATCAACTCGTGAGGCCCGTTCATGGATGAGTTCGGCATCTAGTTCAGCTGTTGCGGCACTTCTTTTTGATTTTGATTGTGTTTGGCGCAGAATCTTCTTCGTCGCTGTCGTGATTCGCAATCCAGCCGCAGTTTCTATATCTCCTGCGTTCAATTGATATAGATAAGACCTTTCCCAGCGCGAAATACAATCTAATATGCACTTGAAGATACCATGAATTGCTTCACTGCCCAGAAACCCTCGGAGAGAGCATCCGTTGGTGATGATATCGGCGTTCTTCGCAATTGGCCAAGCATGATCCTCCTGATTAAATACCAGCTGACGACGGATAACAAAGTTTTTGTCGGGGTTGGCGCGATCATACAAAGAGTTGAAGTCAGACATGAGGTCTGCGACCAAGGCTTGATAAACGGGCATCTTGCGAATCTTATCGCTTGGTGGACAAGTGAGAATAGCTTTCAAGTCGGGTTGTTGCTGTGAAGGGATGGGAGGGCAGCATTCAGCGTGACTTATAGGGCCAGTTACTCGCCCCAGTATGATGTCCGTGAAGTTGGAGTTGGTAGCTTGATGCTGTCGGTCCAAAAAATCCCGTGCTGATTCCGGCTCACAGTTTGAGCAGCTACAAGGGGGGAAACCCATTTGTTGATGACGAGCTGCTTCCTTCACGTAATCCTCATCATCAAACGTGAGGGGAATGTGGCCCTTCCTGGAAGGCCGGGTGTCAGCATGAGCTGAGATATCAAAAACATGATTAATTAAATAGAACTCACCAGTTATCCACTGCCAAAGCAACTCTAAGGCATACCGGGGTGATCGCGAGAGCATCCATTCGGTTGTCATCGGTCTGAGATTTTAAGTTTTCAAAATCTTTGATTTGATTCTTTGCACCGAATCCACCGCGTTTATCTTCCACCAACATCACTCCAACACCGGGGCGTCCATCACGACCGCATCTGCCAACCATCTGTGAGATTGCGGAAGGCTCCATGCGACCCATCACAATTACACGTCTCACAATTTTCCAGTTTTGACCGAGGCCTAGTGCCATGGTACAACAAATGACCGAAAATAATAATCCAGCGAACTGTTGAGCGCGTTCAGCCTTGTCATCGGTTCCTGTAGCAGAATGGTACCGGCGCGCAAAGGAGCTCATCCCATCGGATGATAATTCACGCTTACCCCTGGCTTGATTAACCGCAGTGAGTGTTTCCCAGGTCGCATTTTGAGTTCCGGAGTAGATGAGGGTAGGCGGAAGGTCTGAATCAGGTATCGTATGCGAAAGGCCAAAGAATTGATGCAGATCGGTTGCGCTCTTCAAAGAGTGTTTCATAGTTACCCGAATCAAACGTATTTCAGGCCGGACTAGTTCAGCCGTTAGCACCACCAGGTTGCGAGAGGACAGACGTAAGTTCCTTTTAATGGCTTCCATGGCTTTCGGTCGACAAGTTGCCGACATGAGTAAGGTACGAGTGTGATCAGTCGCAGAGAATCGACTGAAGAGATTGCCGTAACTGGGTCGAAAGACTCCCCGGTCTTGAAGGTTCTTGAAACTGCTCATGTTCTTACCTGACCCACTTTCAACTAATCCCCAACAGTAGATAAGATGAGCTTCATCAATGACTTTGAGAGCCAGCCTTCTTTGAAAAGCACTATGAAAGTACAACTTCGTGAAGAGGGCACTGTTCAAAAAAATCTCCGGACTCTGATTCAGGAATGTAGTCAGAAGTGTAGCTGAAGTGAACAACGTGTAATACATGAGATTCTCACCAAGTAAATGAAAGAATATTTTCCATCGAGTATCTCTTTGCAGGCCTCCTCAGTAAATGACTTTTGAGTCAGATTAACCGCAGTGAAGCCGTCCTTGGTCTTCTCATATACCTAAAGGAAAAGGACAAAATCTGTAAGTCACGGTAGAAACAAAATTGGTAGACTATCTACTTACCTGATTGTCCCCGAGTGCATCGAGAGGATTCATGATCAAGATCATCGGTTTGTCAGACTTGGACAAGACTTCCAGATACATCTCTGGGACCTTGCTCTTCCCAAAACCGGTGGATGCCAAGAGGAAAGTATTCCACATTCCGATTAGGTGTAGTACACATTCGACTTGCAGCGGGCGAGGTTCCATATTGTATCGCCTCCGGAATGCGCATTCAATGATCGACTTTCTTAAAGAGGTGTTTCCTGAAGCAATCGAGCTAATGTACTGAGGACCCTTTTTGGCATGACCGGTGGAATAGGTGTCATTGATGGGAATGAGATTGTTTGAAGTTTGAAGACTGTGGTCTGACAGTGATAAGCTTCCGGCGGATTTACTGCGAGTCAGCGGAGCCATGATGCTGATGATGATGATGAAATGAGACAAAGAATCGTAGAGAAGTAGAGGAGTGGTGAGAGAAGTAGAGGAGTGGTGCTATCGAGTTGTGGTGCTATCGAGTTGCGGTGCTTTTTGACGGTGGAGACAAGTTAGCGATTTATCAAGGGGGTCGGTTCTTGCCCACTTGATAAATGACTTATGTTTTGTATATACAAGTATTGGACGAGGTTTTAGACTTTGGACCAAAATTTGGAACCGCAGTCGACCTACATATGCTGTCCAGGCCAATTCTTTGAAAGGCATTTGTGGACGGAGGGGAGGTTTTTCCTCGGAAAAAAATAGTGTACATTATGCGCCAGAGTCAGGCGCACAACTTTTCTCTTTGGACTACCCCTGAATCCTCGGTGTGGAAGAAGGTAGAGCGGTTTGAAGGAAGCTCCCTGCGAGAGCCTCAACCGCGACCTTATGAAACTTGCGAGTTTGGCGTAAGTCCCTCGCTCGACTACTCGCGAGGGTAACGAGCGTGGGACTTTGTTAAGTTTACAAGGACACATAAGGATAGTACTTACAAATGCATCGAGGTCCACTAACTGCGCTAAACTCGGGCACACAGACTGAGGTTAGCTCCGTCCTTTCGAGTTATTTACACAAGTGAAGATGTGGTACTTGATTTTACTAAGCTGAAAGTTGGTTGCAGACCATGTAGACCGTGACTGCGTTGGAGACAAAGCTTGCATTTGACAAACTTAGGACCTGTCCGGCGCATGCAACGTGAAAAACCTTGGTCGTGCTCACGAATAGTCACGATTATGTAAAGCAAAAAAAAGCTAGAGGTTACTGGTACCCCACCCAATCGCACTTTGACTTTGACACCTTGGTTCAAAGGCCCAAAGCCTTTTTCCAGGAAATCAGGAGAGCTTTGACGTGCTCTTGTTTTCTTTAATTCCAATAGCAGTCATATTCTCTAATCTTGTTGACTCTTGAGTTTGTTTTTCTATATTTTGGTTTGTGAAATTGAAGTTTTTGCGTTTTTGGGCAGCCAATAATGATGGTTGGCAGTTCTTTGATCATCGGGAGCGCCCATTGCGAGGGCGCGAGGGCGCGCCTTTCAACTCTCAAAATAATCCATAATTTGCTCAAATCCTTTAACTCAATTATCCTCAATAGTCCGACTTCAGCAAATTGAAAGCGAAACGGCCCGCTACCGCAAAACTCTGATGATGGAAAGCCAACGAAGTCAGACATGACTATGATAACTTCATGATCCCCTTGTTTGAGGACTTCTGCTCAACGATGTATCGACGTCGCACTGGTCACATTTGTATTGTGTTACGTGTATGCTCTGAAAAAGCAAATGACAGGACCCCATTACCATTCCGTCTTCGTATCTGGAAGGAAGCCGAGCTCTGCGAAGCACGACTTATTGGGCTTGCTGTATAGCCTCCCAGTTTTGCATACCCATACGTTCTTTATGGAAGTGCAGATCATCGAACGGTGCCATCTTCTCAACCACCTATGTGGGCTGTGTTGAGCTCAACTATCGACGTCCAACCATCAAAAGTGGAACACTATATTTGAAATGATGGTTTGATGGTGAAAAAAGTCAAGACGACTCTTTCAACAGTTTTGCGCTTGACTTGCAGAATGGGCGCGCTCTCTTGGAGGGAATCGCGCTCACAATGTGCGACGTTCTGCTCGCCGCTCGTCAATCAACGCTTCAATTGTTCCCGTTTGCTTTGGATTGAAGCTGATTGAGGCCTATTTAAGCTTAACTAAGCCCCTCGCGCGGCCGCGTCCGCGCCCTCGACAGAGGGGCTTACGACTCAAACGGGTTTTTTGGCTGTGTGACTCCAGCCATTAAGTCCCCTTATGGTCTTTTTCGCATCCCCTCTCTTCCCCTTTCCGTAGATTTTTCCATCCTTCTAGCATATTGATCTTCATGATGTTGTACATAAGATGGTACCACTTACTTGTTTATTTGTCCAAAGTAAGTGCCTGCAAAATGGGATGCAAGTTTCATTACATGTATTACTGCTTGTTTCGGCCAAAAGGGGCAAAAGCATTATTCGGTCACAAACTTCCAATTTCAAAGACAAAACCCGCAGGGGGTTTTGTCTTGGTAAAGACCGTCAAAAACATCGCACGTCTACAAAAGTACACGTGACGCGTCAGGAAGGCCACTTTGATTGGGGTGAGAGTCATTGGTGAACAGTTTGATGGTTCCAAAGGTGAATTGGAAATAGTTTGAGGTGATGCTACGTGTCGCTCAGCGTGACAGCAAAGCTTTTTTAATAAATATTGAGACTCTGGCAAGATAATGAGTCCCACAACGACAATAATGGACGACGAAGATCAAAATCCCACAATCCGCCAGCGTCCTTTTATCACTTCAATGGCCATTCAGGCGTTTGGAGCTTTGAAGGAGAGGCGGGTATCTCCAAAAGAGGTAATATATGCTTACCTGTCTGCGGATCACCCCTATCTAAAGGAATCAAGAAAAAAATGGGGAACAGAAACAGGAGCCCCCTCTTCTTTACAAGTGGTGCGTGCAATCAAGAACCTGCTGAAAAAGAGCAAAGACGGAGTCGCTGCATGGGAGGAGTTCATTTTATCTGAGGTCAAGCGGCGCATCTTTCAACTTCGCCATTAATTACTGATATCATTTCATGATCATAGGCACAGGCGCATATCACAGAAGAGATCTGGAAAAAAAAAACCTTCTACAGTGCTCAGAAGGTCACACCTCAATTTTTTGATCTTGACGAGATGCACACTCGCGAGGATCACGTGAAGCAATCAATGCCATTTCTATGGCGTCTCATCTATCAACAAATTTCTGCTAGGACGAACAATCGGCGCGTTCTCATGACTGCTATGGCGCGTGATGATTTCTCATTCGATGATGACCCACCTCAAAATGCTCCATCTGAAGTTGCGCTCGATTCGACGATGACAGGGGCTGAGGAAGAGCCTCAGCCCCTGGTGGATATTGATTTTATCCCAGAAGATAAGCAAATAGCCCATACAAACCGGGCCAGTTTGGTAAGTTTTTCCACTGGCACCTTGAAAAAATTGAAGTAACTAATATGTGGTTTACAGGTGGCCACGACTGTCTGCGCAATGGTTTCTTTCCTATCCAACCAGCGAGACAACGGGCTCCAGTTACATAATGCTTTGACGTTCTTGGCTACTGGCGTCTCAAGTAGGGTCTTTCAATTCTTAAACACTCTAGGCCTGAGTAGTTGTCGCCAGACTGCAGTGCGAGCCATGGACCATCTACGTACATCAAGGGCGGCCACACTACGAGCAATCATGGCTCGTTCTTATAGTATATGTCCGATAGTTTGTATAGACAACTTCGATATCCTCCAAAGAGTGCAAAAGAATCGCGTTGAAGCGATGTCTCATCTGTTCCATGGAACATGGGGTTATGTTCAGTTTTTACCGGCCTACCTGAAGAAAGAGCTAGGACATGAAAACGCGAGTGTCCATCTGAAAAACTTCCTCAACGCTTTGGCCCTCGCTCATCAGACCCCAGTTCGTTTCGAAATGTTTCGGTCGAATTCGAAAGACCAACTTCAGTGGAAAGCCACTTTGAAGAGTCAAGTAGCTTCGGCGTTGTCCAAATACATACTCGAGCCTGGGGCAAAGACTTCGTCGCGCATCAACACCAGCCCTCCAGCCATCGATTGTTTACCCATTGACGACCGACATTTGTTTCTCCTGAGTTTGATGAATGCAGCTGACAATTCAGCTGATGGAGTCGCTCAGGTTTTTGATGATATAGCGTCACAGTGTGGTTTGACACGTGAAGCTATGGCAGAATATGTACAAATAGTTCAGGGCGATCTAGGAACTTGTCAAAATATCGAAAGCCTTCGAAAGAAAAGGAATCCTGCGGGTACACATGTAGGAAGTCTGTCCAGTGTACTTACGATTCCGGGTGTTGCCCACATTATGTGGAACGTTGCTCAAGGTATATTATCTCATCATTGGGGTAACAGCGGCGATGCAAAGGACACTGGGGCATGGAAAGCATGGCAGGCGATAGCAGGAGGAAAAATAAAACCACCTTCTCAAATGGATTTCGGCACAGTGTTAAGAGCTGTGCACTGCATTCATCTCGCGAGTTTAGTATCCTGCTTGAAGTGAGTGTAGGTTAATTTTCTCTCAAAACAATCATAGCTAATTTTTGATTTGTTTATATCAAGGACCACTATTGGTGATTACAACACGCCGCCGGACTTGTCGCAAGACGGAGTGGCTCAAGAGATTATTGACCGTGTATATGATCAGTTTCTCAGCCCGAATTCTTTAAGAGATTCGAAAGCCAAAGGGGACACAATTGGCTATAACTTGAGACTTCGCCTTAGAGACTTTGCCACCGTGGTTGAAGCGGACAATGCAACACATGCAGGAGACATTGGGAGACTAATGTGGGTCTGGAAGCAATGGGCATTGATGGCTCATGGTCTCAAGGGTCTGCCACGTTATGCATTACATCTCACACGCTTTATTGTTCTCCTTGAACAAGACTTGCCTCCACATTTGGCTAAAGTAATCTTGCATAGTATGTTGATACCCTCAGGACAGCGAGCAGGTCATTTTGTGGGCAATGATCTATGGTTAGAGTACCAAAATTATTGGCTCAAACATCACTTCAATGAAAATGTGAGTCCGCACATTTTCTTCATATTTGTATGTGTAATTCTATTTCATTCTCTTTACTCACTGAAATGTTTGAATTATTCAATCTATTTCTTTCTCTTTACTCACTGAAACAATTGATTGACTCAGGATAATGGAACTAACATCGATCAATTGATTGCAATTTCTATCAATATACCTTTTGTAAGTCTAAATGACGTACCAAAAGACTCTCTTCAGATCAATCTGCTAATATGAAATCAAAAACCCATTGAAATTCCTTTACATTTGAAAAAAAAAAGCTACAAGAACTTGTTCAACAATTGAAAATACGATGTGGTTACAAGCCTATCCATCGCAGTCACACCCATAAGATCACACCTTACACACTGGAGAGTTTCTTTCGATCTTGGAATCATCAGTTGTCAAAAGACTCCAGATCCACCACACTGGTGATCAGCGATACCATCTTGATTGGGTCGGAGTCCATCCAAGAGCACTTGATTCAAGATTGTAAATCCAAGGACCGGTCGTCGCGATATCGATGGGGTTATGTGGGAGGCTATCCATCTTCTGATCACGAAGGTGCTGATGTAGATGGTGTGGGGGTCGCAATGGGCCAATCTTCATTCTGAGTAGTGGCGTTGGTTTTGGTCTTCGTCTTCGACTTCTTCCTTCCGCGAGGTACTTTCATCGGTGGTTTGCGCTTCTGAGCTGACCCTGTTGTTGAGGTGGAGACAGAAGGAGAATTGGAAACCTAAAAGAAGCAGTGTTCAGCAGTGATACGGATTAAAAACATATCTATGTCTATGAGAATACCAAGTGAAATTAAAATACCACTTACTTGCGATTGTATGACCCCACGAGCCTGCTTTGCCTTCTCGGAACGCGCCAGCCTTGCTTCTTGAGCTGATCTTTGGTGTTCCAAAGAAACGGCTATCGCGTCGTTTCGCATTTTCATCTCGGCTTGTGAGGGATCCAACACCGCAACATAATCACGACTCCTTTTCCACTGGTCGATGACGGTGAGGATCTGTGCATATGAAGAGGGGAGTGGCTCGCTTCCAAAGATCAAATCGAGAGACAAACCTTCGAGAATCAGATCGTAATTGTTACATATACTCCATATTTTGCTGACCGAAAATAAATCATGCAGCACGTAAAAACCTTCCTCCGGATACTCGAAATCAAAGATTATCTTCAACGCCGTTTGAATTTTCATGAACAACCTGATGTATCGAATGTTTTCGTGTATAGGATCAGCCGGTCCTAGCGGTCGCAATCTACCATAAGTCGAGAGATCGTCTGAGGTCGAGTCAGGCCATAAATCTGAAAATCGTCGATAGCCTTCGGGGATGTTGTTTTGAAGTACCAGGTCAGTGAAGTTGGAGCCTTTCAATTCCGTCTGTTGAGCAAGGAAACAGTCGGCAGCCTTCGGGTCACAGCTCGAACAGAGACAAGGTCCCATGCCAGCCTCCTTCTGCCTTTGAGTTTCCCTGATCACCACATCACTCGATTTTGATAAAGGAACATACCCGATTCTAATAATCAAGGAAGTTAGCATCAGTGATATAAGAAATAATAAAAAGACCAGTGACTCACAAAAGAAGAACTGAATAAGCCACCCGCAAACATACTTCGGTGATTGACATTGCATGCATACGATGATCATCATTCTGCAGACATTCATGATTCAATCCCCTTACCACATTCTCATCATCAGTAGATAGAGGCTCTACCACGAAAAAAGCCACCGCAGGTCGCCGATCTCTACCTCCTCGGCCAGCCATTTGAATCGCCTCCAAAGGACTGAGTTGCCCCAAGATTATTACCCTGCGCACTCTTGTCCAATTTTGGCCAAGACCAAGAGCGTTGGTACAGGTCATGACATTGAACTTACCCTTCACAAAATCTTCAGCACGAGCAACCTTGTCCAAAGGGCAGGTTGAAGCGTGAAATCGTCGGACACACTCGCTCATACCGTTACGTGAATCTTCCTCATTTTGTCGGGCTAAGTTAATCGCTCTCAATGCTTTAAATGTGTCGTCTTGAGTGTGACAATAGACGAGAGTCGGAACTAGATCACTGTCGGAAATTTCGTATTTGGATGTGAAGAAATTTTTAATAAAATTATAAGGTTTTTTGCCGGTCGGAAGTGTTACTCGGATGAATCGCAGCTCCGGTCGGGTCAGCTCGCCACGATGAATGTCAATCGAATCTTCGGTGATCTTGAGGCTTGAAAGTATCTGTTGGAGATGTGGGGGTGGACAGGTTGCTGACATGAGGACGGTAGGAACATCCTCAGTCGCTAGGAACCGTATGATCAGGTGACCATAAGAGCCTCGGAACGGTGTTCGATCTTGAGTGATTTGATGGGATCGAAGAGTCTTCATTTGTCCACTCACCACCAGCCCCCACTCGTAAATTAGGTGAGCTTCATCGACTACCTTGAGAACCAAACGAGTCTGGAATTCTTTAGAATAAAAGAGACGTTCGAATTGCGAATTATTCAAAAAAATCTCTGGAGACTGCTCAAATCAAAAGGCATGAGTGAGTCTGAACAGTTTAAAACATAAAAGTGCAGTAAAGGATAAAAATCACTTACAACATAGATGAATGTATATTTGCCTGATAGGATGTCTTGGAATGCTTGTCTATCAAACGTCGCCCGGGTCAAATTGATCGCAGAGAAACCATAAATTTTTTTCTCTTCCACCTGAATATTGTGAGGGAACAAGTCAGTCTCTAATATCACGTTTAGGTTTTTTTTACCAAACTTACTTGGTTGTTTCCAAGAGCGTCCAAAGGATTGACAATCAAAATGATAGGCTTGGATGACTTTGGAAACATGAGAGAGTAAAGTTCAGGAATCCGAGACTTCCCATAGCCAGTTGCTGCTAGGAGAAATGCGTCGCGCTTTCGAGTGAGACTAAGGACCATCTTGAGTTGAAGATCGCGAGCATTTGCCTTGAATTTTGAGTAAGATAGTTTTTCAATTGTATCACATTGTTCATCGTCGTCATCTTTGAATACAGACTTTGATATTGCTGGCCGGATACATTGAGGCGTAGCCAGAGGGGTAGCTGGAGGAATTGCTGAGGTGTGTGTCGGTTGCGGTGAAGGTGGAACAGATGTAATTGTGCTACAGGATCGAGTGAGCATGATGAATGATGAGAAGGTCGAGGAATCAAGGTGAAGGACAAGAATTGTGGACAACTTATTTCACGTCAAACACGCCAGGCTAGGTCATAGGACATAGGGCATAAAGGTTTTTGACTTTTGCCCAATTTGACCAAGGTTTGAGTCAAGCACCAAACCTCCAATTCTCGTAGAAGTCCTGTACAGGGACTCTTAGGCTGTTACAGCAGGACGTAACGCCCAAATCTTTTGAAGTCACCAGAAACTCTCATTTGCCTGACTGTGGGTTGAAAGTGGTACCATCTTATGTACAACATCATGAAGATCAATATGCTAGAAGGATGGAAAAATCTACGGAAAGGGGAAGAGAGGGGATGCGAAAAAGACCATAAGGGGACTTAATGGCTGGAGTCACACAGCCAAAAAACCCGTTTGAGTCGTAAGCCCCTCTGTCGAGGGCGCGGACGCGGCCGCGCGAGGGGCTTAGTTAAGCTTAAGGCCTATTAGAGCTATTGAATTTTGAAGTGAGTGTTTCGGAAAAGCTTCCGAAATTTGAAATTGAATGCCAATTCTACGTACAAATTGAATTTATTGACATTTTATCACGAGGATTCAATTGGCCTTAATTCCTTGTGCCTTTCGTTTTTTGAAGTTTGGTTAAGAATTGATTGCTGCAGTTCAAATGTTGGTATGTACATTGCTTGTCGTATTATCTTGTCTTTGTTCAATTGACCAAAGTTCAAAAATTGTCACACGGCAAACTTAAAGCGTGAAAATTTGAATTCGGTTATCATAACTTGCTTTCACATTTGAGCCGCTATCTTCATCATATCAATCGTTTAGACCAACGTGCTTTACCCGAACTTCAGATTTTTTTCACTTCAGACGCAGTAAAATTATACGAGCTGAATAAGTTACATCTTCAGCTAATCAATTTGTGTACATCAAGACCGTCCTTCGAGCGGAGAGTTAGAGACGATGGTTGCGCCAGAGGAGCAAAAGATACTCAAGTTCGTGAGAGCTATACCACATAATGTGAATCCCTATTTCGCTGCCGCGAATTACCTTGAACGCGAAGCCAAGGTCAGTAGAATTTCACAACTCTCAATCACTCTCGAAATCTCGATATGCTTACCTGTGGTATCTGAACTTTACGACCCCTTCCCTTAACTTGGCCATAGCCTGTCGTGTTACCACCATGGGTTCAGATTGTCATGGGAGTTATCATGGGAGGTTACTTTATGTACGTATCATTCAGCGTTGAAAGGATTGTACATACCCGGGAGACTTACATATATTTGATCTCTTTGTGCATTCAGAATGCTTCTCCAATGCTTGTATTTATTCTACATCAGAATCGTCACGGGAACCTTTAAGTTTTTTTCTTTCACCAGGCGTGAGTAAATCCCCGTGAATTGATTACACCAGGACTTTGATTTTGATTATGATCTTTGGATTATGTGGCGTAGTGAATCTCGTGAAGATCGATGTACCCAATCTGACTTGTCTGGGGCACTTCTGTTACTGCTTGCGTACGTGAAACATCGATTTACAAAGAGATCTCTTTATCCTTGCCGGACTCAAACATTAATCCGAAAACGCATACTTTGACCAACAGTGGTGATAGCGGATTTGATTTTTCAACAACTTATAAATGCGGGTCTTGTTTCTGATCACAATAAATTGCCTTTGTTTGGTATAAAATTTGGAGTCATTCTCTCTGGTTCTTGGTGAGCTCCCAGAGACAAACGTGTAGATAGCTTTGACTGTGCTGATGTATTTCTTGTGATCCTACAACTACTAGGTGTTTGTCAATCTAATTAAAATCCTCAATATCTTTGCATATGATGAGTCGCATTGACACAGATGTGTATGAACTGTTTCAGCATTCATCTGGGTGTGTTTTTGCCAGGTTGTGACGTCCTTTTGGGATAAGTCCTGGTGTTCGGTTTCCCCGCAGGCGAGAACAACATCACTTCCCAGGCCTCTTCGTTGGTTTCTGAACGTGGTCTTCATATGTTTGGCTCTTTGGTTTATACGTAGGTTTTATTTCTGGCATTCGTTTTGGGTCTCAACGTTAACGATCTGGCCATTCTTCGTCGGATTAGCGGCTCTCTTCGTGATCTTCATTAATGCTGAGTCAGAACTAAAGAAATTACGAGCTGTACTCAAGGCTATTACGTCAGACTTGCGGGCCCAAGGAAAGTTGGCCAACATGGCAAACTATAGACAGATGGACCTTTTGGTAAGATTGATACCTGCGAGAGACATAGTGGCACATCGAGTAGGTAAACACGATCAACTGTATCTATGGGGCTTGGTCTGAATATTACGCGTACATTGTTTGACTTAGGACCGCATGGCTCGCTGGTTCAGATTGGGGATGATGATTGGGATCATTGACTTGCTCGTTTTGTGTTTGGTGCGTGAATGATCATTAGACCTCGCTATTGAAGAAAAATTATCCTTCCCATGATCTGATCAAACATTTTTTCAAATATGTCAGGTTTACGCCCCACTCTTAGTAATTTCCTTAGGCACCATCCGTAAAAAAACCAGCGAGTGCACCTTTGCTATGGCAACGTGTACGGCAGAACGATCCGTGCAATTCAAAAGAATTGAGCGTAGGTTGGCAGACGAGCATCGGACTCTTCTGCATCATGCACTTACGGCATATGGCTCTACTCTGGCGTTTGTCCCTGTTATAGCCTGGCAAGTGAGCCCATGAAGGTCTTCTCCTAAGCAAAACGTTGGATGTCTCATTATATTCTCTCTTTGGATATAGTTATCATATAAGGGTACAACTTTTCTGCAAAACAAAAATTGGCTGATCGTCACACAAATCGTTAGTTCATCAGTATCTCGTCTTCAATCCCCAGTCGGAATGCACATTGACAATCTCACACATTCAAGGGAATGCACGGTCCTTTCGCCATTGGCGGGAACATGTTGAGTCTTTCTGTTTTTTTGTAATTGTATGATCATTCATTGGAGATTGACCCTAAATATAATTTTTAGCATCGGATTCCTGATTAATCAACAAGCAAGGAGATTATTAAAAACACACAGGGCGGTCAAAGATGCATGTCAAGTATCTAGCAAAGAGAAAGCATCTTGCAGCTCTCGAGAGTCATCATGCCCAACTGATTAACGCCTTGCTACAGTGAAAGTTGTGATTCTCATGTATCTGGAAACCAAGAAGGATGGAAGCAACTCGCACGAGTCCCGATTTTTCAGCACATGCACGCACACCTCAAGCGGACATGCAGGTGTATGATTTTTATCATGTTACATCCCCAATGAGTACCCTCTCAATATTGTTTCAACATGTACCTATTCGGATTGCCTAGATTTGTGTGAAGAACCATATTCATGGTCCAAGTATCCATTTTGCTAGTTTTGATGCAATCAATGAAACTCTTGTTATGATTAGTCAAGATATTACGTATTGTTCATTGTGATGTCCTGATTTTAGAAGGTGTCACGCTATGACGCTAATGAAGCCAAAGTCACATTTCCACCTCAAAATTACGTATAATTGTTACTTTTTTTTTCTCTTCTCTATCTCTCGATTTTGATTTTATCTTTTACTTTTGATTATTAAAATCTGCCTTTGTGACAACTATCAATCACTTCTAAAAACTCAATACTACACGACAACTTCCTTCAACTATAAAGCTGAATCCAAATTGAACTCAAAATCTTTATCAAAAGAGAAGGAGGTATTATGAACTTCTAACTTTTGATCTTATTGTTATGAACTGTTACTATCATTGAATCATTCGTCTAATGACATTTTTTATCAAATGTAGACTTCTTTGGATTTCATAAGTTTGATTTAAAATTTGTGTTATAAAGTTGAATTTCATAAGTGTAGTTATTGTGAAGGTATATATTCATTTCTCTTTATTTCATCATTACTAAATAGTTATTATAATTACTCACATTAATCATGTTATTGTTGAGAAAATTAAATTGTTATATTTGTTCCAATAAAGAGATATCTTACCTTTCATCACAACTCTTTCTTTTGTATCTCGAAAAGCTCAATCATTTGTCATTTTCATACATTGTTTGCGACCAACTCCCGCCTTGCATTGAAAGTAGTTTGATGTTGTCAATGTTGATTTGCGTATCTTTCAGCGCAGGTGCAGATAGTCAAAGAAAGAAACTACAATGTGAGATTTTCCCAAGGGAACGACGGTTCCAAAAGATACATGAGAGTTTGGAAGACAATGAAGGATGTACAAGTGCGTGCAGAAAAGATACGACACCCCGCCAGCCCCGACTGCCGGAGGGGTGTCGTATCTTTTCTGCAGTCACTTGTAAGAAACTCTTTTCCTCTTGAGAGTAAAGGAGTACAGTCCAGAACCTTTACTCTTACCATCCTGCTCAAATCGAGTCGGTTCACCTGCACAAACTTCATCAAGTTTTTTTTGCAACCCACCCCCTCAACCCTGAGAGAGGCCCAGAGACAAGTCCCCTTTTCTTTTCTCTGCTGATTAGTTCTGATACACAACCAAATCAGCCCATCAAAAAAAACCTGCAGGATATCAGAAACTAAGCAAATATCCTACGGGTGGAGAGGAAGGGTGACTCATCCTCAATACACTCAACACAGCCTGAATTCAAGCTAGAGAAACGACCCCGTGTCAGAATGGACAATTTCAACGTAAAATCCAAACTGTGACAAACTCATGGATAGCATCATACGCAAAGATGAACAAACAAGCAAAGAAGTAAAACAAAGATTCCAATGTTTGAACACATGAGATTGCCCTCTAATCAAACATAAAAGAAAGGGGACTTGTCGTGTTGATGTGAGATGTCGGGAAAGAAGGAACTGATGACAAATGAAAGGCTGAACTTTGGAATGATTTGACAGAAATATAGTAAAGACGCATATACTGGTAGGCCAAGAGAGAGCTTGAAGCAATTGAGATAACGATAAAAGCGACTGGGCCACGTATGAGTGCTCAGATGCTAAGCAACATTGGCCGATTTTGCCTGCGAAACTCAAGCTGAGTCAACATACATAAAGCTTGATAACTTCAAAGCGAGCAGACGGAGGCAGGTTCCAGTCAAGTTTAACAAGGTCATACGTATTCATCATCTGTCATTCTGGATAATGTTGCTGATTGAATGAGTTCAGATTATGTATGTACGGCACCCAAAATACCGGGTGGGAGAGTTCTACACAGAGCCATTTGCACCGACTTATTCGGTGTAAAAGTGATTCGGTGCAAAAGTACCGAAAAGTACCCCTAATCTGTAATTTTGCACATATTTTTTTTTTTTCAATCCTGTGTAAAGAATTCCGGCGTGAAATATTCGGTGTAAAAGTCTTGAGCCCGGCGAGGTTATTTATTTTTACACAGGATTTTTTACACCGGGTACTTCTGTGTAAATTTTTTTGGTGCAAATATCCGGGACCCTTGTCGAATATGACTTTTACAGCGAGTCTTTACACAGACATTCGGTCCGGTGTAAAACAGGGCAATGTAAAAATACCCGTGAGACCGTGATAGTTGAATTTCACACCGCGTGGTTTATACATAACTCACTTCATCATTCTTCGCCGCACTTTACCAACATATACATTGGATATAACCCAATTTGTCCAATTAAACACAGATCAAACCATCAGATGATACATACCTGATCAAAGGATATGAACATTCCCACCGAGCGGAGACACAGTGGAAGAACCAAAGCAATGACGCGTAGGATATCCACGTGGTCAAATGCTTTCGAGATGAATATGAAGCGCTATCAAAAGGCTTTTTTCAGTAGATTGGTGGGCAGCGTCCATCACTCTCACTCCCAAGTTATTATTAAAAACTTGTTCGACATGAATCTTTGAAACCTTTAACCAAAATATTTCAAAGTTAATATTTCAAAGTTGTTTGATTTGAGAAACATTTGAGATGGGTCATACCTCATCACGATTCTCAGGAGCTGAAGGTTTTCCTGAACATGATGGGGTTGATTATATTGATAACCAACCCTCCTCACCTTCCTTCAACCTCCTAACATCATCGTTATTATCATCTACCCATTTATCATCTATTCATCACAACCAACTTTGTCCTACCACCGCGTCTTCAGTCAATTCGACTGAAGACATCAAGTTCAATAACAACTCATCAGAGTTGCTTATGGAGCTCTCCACCACAGAAGAACCTAGATTCTTGATTGAAGACGTAGTGAACCCAGAGACGTCAGAGGCTGAGCTGGATAGTAGTAGTCCAGGCCGCAGCCAACTTCAACTACCCGTCAACAAAGGCCAATTCAGCACCTTCATCGACCATGACTCCATAGTCGACGAACAAAACTTCCCGCTTTACCCCAACGGAAAGACCGTGTTTGTCATGGAACCGGAAGATAACGTGGTGAACTTTCGTAAACGTCATATTGCATGGACCCACACAATGCGCACGGAAACTTCGAAGGACGGGAGGTGGAAGATAAGGAGATACTATTGTCTTGGTGTGATCAGGTGCTCCAATACGAATTGTGAGCACGCTGGACCACCCCCAACAGGCACCCGCAAGCTTGAGAAAGTTATGTAAGTCTAACATGACTTCTTATTTTGGTTTGCAATTCCAATTTCTGATTTATCTGGCATTTCCTCTCCAGATCAACTATTTGCAAGGTTCGAGGATGTGGGGGTACTCTGATCCACGTTGATTGTTCAGCCCGGTGTCGAATTGATGAGGAGATTGAAACCTCTTGGCAAATACTGCGTCATCAAGGAGTACACGGCCATATATGGCCAAATGCCAAAAAGGCAGACCCGCTTTCAAAGGAAAAACTCAAGGATGTAGTTGTCCACGATCCAGAGACAGGTCCTTTGTCTTTGAAGGTATGTGCTCCTCACTTTCTTTCTACCTTTTAATTGATTCTATCTCATTGATTGATTGCCTTCTTGTAGGTTGGTCGTGCCCATACTGGAACAGACCCCATCTTCTCCGTGGTTGATGTTCATGAATCGTTTGGAAACTCAGACCGCCTTGCATACTTACGCCGTCAAATCCTCATTAAACATGGCTTGATGGATGATAAGAAAGATAAGGATGCTGGCGATAAATGGATGAAACAGATTAAACATTGGTCAAGGTAAATTTTTGAATTCATCTATTTTGTTCTGTAGCTTCATACTGACTACCTCCGGTCCCTTTATCACAAATTTTTCTTCATCTATCTCATCGTTCCAAACTCACAGTCAAGGCTTGAGGTTCATATCCGATTCACATCTGCCCGAAAACATGCACATGACTTTCCAGTCTCCGTGGATGGCGGAGATGCTTGTAGTTCAGGAAAATCGTGAAGCATATACGGGTGGCTTGTTATCTGACGTCACTTATAGATTCTTCAAGAATGGATATCTATTAACCACCTCGATGTACAACGACGCGCTTGAGCGATGGATTCCAATACTCCTCACTTGGCTAGACGGTCTCAATATGGATCACTATAAGGCCCACTTTTCGACTCTACTCAAACAAATCCAGACCTGCTCTCTTTCAGACCGGCACAAGAGACTACTATGTGAACAAGTTGTCGATTTTTCTTTAGCTCAAAGGAATGGCTTCATAGAAGCCTATATGGAGGTCTTTAATACATCTGATCGCGATTTGGCCCTTTCGAAACTCCACGGATGTCATCAACACTTTGCACAGGCCATCACACGCCTGAAAAAGAATCGCTCCATAATCAAAGTGAATCTGGAGGTAAGAAATATTCTTCATCATCATTCTTAAATCACGATGTTCAAACTAATCTAACCATGCTTTTTGATGGTTAGCACCTTTGGGTCACGAAATGTCGAGGTTTGCTCTTACCAGATGAACCTGGCAAGCTCAATCTTCAAGGGAAATTCGATGAGCTGCATCGCCTCTTCCCACGTGCGAAAAAATGGTTGGACTGGTGGGCTGCGTCAGATATTCAAGCGATGCTGTTCCCGGCTAGGCAACGTAAGCCTGAAGACGATCCTCCTTTGCCAGGAGAAAGTGAAGATGACAACGACGACGAAGACAACAACATGAAAGCTCAGAGAAGAAAAGGTCAAGCATCTTTACCTTCGACAACTAACGCGCAGGAATCATTGCACCGGGTGTATTATTTGATTAGGTATGTGGTTCACTTTATTTACCATTCTTTGATTGGCTTTATCTTCTTCCTGATCAACCTTTTCCCTTTGATTCCAGTCAAGGAAAATGCACCATAATCAGCGGAATGATCCAGCTATTAGCGTTGATCAAGAGTCTAGAGCGTGATTACAGGCAGGTTAAAAAGGGAATTGCTATAACTTACGGCTATTCAAACAAGAACTGGGAAGATGTAGTTACCGCCATGGGTATGTCCAAACCAACCAAGCGCAAATATACACCTAACGATGGCCGCGCTCCTGACACCACCGACGAGCTACTGAGCAATACTAAGAAAGGTAAAGCAAGTCAGTCAAAAAAAAGGCCTGGTCGACCAACCGGTTCACAGAACGTCAATCGCAATGCTCTAACGACATACCAATCATACACCAAAGGTACCTCACCTGGAACCTTCAACCGATGCTGGCAGTCGTCAACTCTCGAATCTCTATACGCCCTCTTCAATCCTTTGTGGGGTCAAGAATCCACGGTCAACGGTTCTGCGTTGGAAAACGTCCTCTTGTCACACTTCACCAAACGCTGCGAGATTGAGATCCGTCAAGGCAAGATTCTAGGTTGCCTATCCCGAGGGCAGACCCTCATTCACGAAGCTCTTCAGGATATAGCTCCCGGCTCTTTCAATTCCGACGAATTCGCATCGGCCGATGGGTTCATGGAGCGGTTACTGGCTGGTAACCCCAACAATCCTCATTCCCTTTCCCGTCTCTTTGCCATTCCCGTGGTGAAGACTCGTGTATGCACGCGCAATGAAGAACATCGGAGGATATCAACTAGACCAGCTACAGTCCTGCAAGTTAACCCAAGCATGTTTCACGACGCCGCATTATCTTATGCAGACGTCAAATCCTTGATTGCAGGATGGTCATCTGATGGACTCTTTTCTCATACTGGAGTACTATGCCGCGAGTGTCATCCAGCAGATCAACCATTACTTGAAGGCGAAGAACCTGCTAAGATGGTCCAGTTTCTCAAGCTGGATCTCACGACATTGCCTGAATCAGCACCACTACACCTTTATTTCCATTTGGATTCAGTGGTCGAAATGGATATCAACAAGCGTACAAGGTTCATGGGTGAGACCAATTGGCCTACACGATTCTCTATTAGCACAGTTGATTATCAGATAGCTACCCGGGGTTATTGGTCTGGAGGTCATTACTGGTGTGAAGTCATTAGGTCAGTAGAGGGTATTACGGGGGTCTGGCATTATGATGAGGCCAAGAACAGTGGCATTGCCCAGTTGATAGACCGCGACATCAACACTCTAGCCGGTTGCAAACCTCAGACAACCTGGGTATGCTACTCACGTTTACCTTTTGCAGAAGAAAGAAGAAAAATCGAAAAATCACTGCGTGAGTTGAGGAATTTATTTCCAACTCAACATCAATACATCCCATTCTCAATGCCCACCGAGACGACTCCTATTGGAGATGGAAATGGAAACCCAGAATCGAAATTGCAAGCCATCGAAACCTCCGCTACAAATCATTCGACGGAAGTTATTGAAACTTCCCCTGCAATTCCCGCTACAAATCATTCGACGGAAGTTATTGAAACCTCGCCTGCAAAGCTTTCATCATCGAAACCTTTGAAGATCAAGATTAAAGTGTCTTCCCTACCTGAGCAACAATCCAAAGATGAACCTCTTGAAGATGTTGTACACGAAGGAGAAGAGCCCACATGTAAGTAATCATCTCTTCCCATTTCCCTTTCTTTTGATAAATGAAATGACTCACGTTTGTTTTATTTCACACATCTTATGTTTAGGTTCTGCCGCTGTTTCTGCAGCCGCTGTTTCTGCAGCCGACAAGCGCAAGGCTGCTGCGGACGAACGCAAGAAGGCAGCTGCTGAAAAACGGAAGGCAGCTGCTGAAAAGCGGAAGGCAGCCGCTGAAAAACGCAAGGAGGCAGCTGCTGAAAAACGCAAGGAGGCTGCTGCTGAAAAAGGCAAGGAGGCTGCTGCTGAAAAACGCCGAACTTCAAAGAAGATGAAGGGTGAATAGAATTCATTCTTCATCTGGTAATTTAATTTCTATTATACTCTTTTAATTGCTTGTCTCTCGTTCAGTATGGTTTTTTTCTACTAAATTTGTCTCTCTCTCTTCTCTTTCAATATCATTTTATTTATTTTTACCTCTATGTGCGTGGTTATTTGACTTCCTTTGCTGCTCTTCATTTCCTCTTTTTCATTTCAACTTTTTCATTTCCTCTTTTTCTGCTCTCTTTTTATATTTTATATTTTTTTTCTCCTTTTTCGTTTCTCTATTGCTTTGTATTTATTGTCTTTTGTTTGTTGTGTAGATATTGCCTTTGCATGTGAATAATTTAATTTATAGTTGCGTAAAAGCTTCGGTGTACAATTCCCTTTGAGAAGGGAAATGTGCACTTTTGCACTTGGTGACTTTACACCGACATAGCTTCGGTGTAAACCAGTCTGTGTAAGTTTCAGAAAAAACAAGGGTTCGTGATTTTTGCACCGAATCTTTTTACACAGATTATGACGGTGTAAATGTGTCTGCGTAAAATTAAATATTTCGACCGGGTCCATGACTTTTGCACTGACTATTTTGCACATTTTTTTTTTACACACCATTAAAAAAAATGAAAAATGTGTAAAATTGCAGTTTTCGGATACTTTCGGTATTTTTACACAGCATCTTTTTTACACCGACTCACTCGGTGTAAAAGGCTCTGTGTAAAATTCCACCTCCCCCCAAAATACCACGCAAGTGCTGGTCTAACCTCCCACCCGCCCAAGCTTCTGTTACACGGGCCAAATAATTGTGTCTTTCTTCCTATCAAGTTTTTACCTCGATTTTTGTTCCTCTTCTCCAAAAGAGTCTTGGGAAAACTTGTCAACCTTAGCTTTAAAAATAGTTCCGCCCGTAGAACTCTTGTCGTTGTTTCTAGCCGGTCAGGTTTCCGGACCAGTTTCTCGGCGATCTTCTCTCAGTCTTATGCGTGTCTCATTCACTTTTTGCACGCTAAATAGGACATTTGCCTCTCCGCAGTCAAGCGTAAACCAGCTTCTGATCAGCAGCCAGACCCCCTTGAAGTAAACAAAGGTAAACATGCAAGACGATTTGATGGGACAAGGTTCATGTGAAGCCGCATGCACAAACATCAAATATGAAACGATAGTTTTGGTTAGTAGATAAAACAACGAATGTAGAAGAGTAACACCAATTTTTCTTGTAATCTACGACAATCGAAAGTAGAGAAGTGCCGGTAAATGTAATATATCAGAAAAGTTTTGAGAATAAAAGACAAATTGAATTTCGAAAGGATTTGAGAAAATCGTAGTAGACATATACAATGTGCCAGGAGAGATCTTTGGCATATTGAGGGTGTGATAAAAGCGATTGCACCGGCAGCTACGTGAGTATCGATTGCCAGGGAGGAATCTATCAAGTATCGCATTCTATTGCTCTGAGCTTCATTTCCAGCCACCCAATGGTTCACCAAGCTGTTTGGGGGTGGGATCATAATATACCACCAAGCACTGATAGTGGACCATTGTTTGATTGATGCTGATTTTGCTGACCTTGCTGACCTTGCTGACCTCCTTGACCATGACCTCCCCCGAGAATACCCGTGACTGATCCCAATAGACCATCTGGCGCAACGAGAGCAGAAACCTGTCTAAGGCCATCTCCCTTAATGAAACCTCCTAGTCCGTTGTTTCCTAGAACTCCTTTCACTACATTTTCTCGGGGTTGAGGCGCACAATATCCGAACGTACATCCTTGCGCAAGACCCCAACGACAAACATAAGGCTGGCAAAAATTTGGAGCATCTGAGTGAGATATTTTCGAGAAGCATTTTCAAGGGGTGACAACTTACTTGTAGTCTCGGCTCTCCAGGTACGCTCTGAGGATTGAAGGGATCTTAATGAGTATATCAAGAGGGAGAGGATCACGTGATGTAGCTCACCAATGTGGTTGCTGTCTTTAGCAGCATGTTAACTCGGGTAGAGGGGTTTCCAATCAGTCCTCGCCAACTGAGCTGCAGGTCTCGTGGGATGCTCTGAGCAAACTGAACAAGGTCACCAACTGAACAAAAGTCCTCATGAGCTTCCCTGTGAAAAGTAAAATACAGCAGAGTCCGTAATCACACCTGGATTGCAATAACGACCTGAAAACTCCAAAGCAAGTTAGCAACACTGCGATCAGCTTTCAAGGTTCACATGTATCACTCACGATCAAACGTGGCCAGGGTGGCAGGTCTACGATGCACAAGCGCGTCTAATGCTAAACCATAACTCGCCGAGCTAGCGATCAAACCACTGAAAAAATCTCACCGTCAACGGCATAGTTGCCTGAGGAGGAATCAAGCTACGTACAAATGGTCGACGACCAGGCCAGGACATGCTTCTTGAAGTGGAATATTTGACGCGCCTTGAAGGAAAGACACACCCTGATAGACCGGAAGGAGCTGAGTAATCTACACACCACGTATAAAGTGATTTGGTCCGACTCACCTGCGGGCCGTTTCTCTGAGGTTGGACGAGGTCATCTGCAAACGTGAAGATGGAGGTACTTGGCACTTTTGCAACTTGCCCACCTGCTCTAGCAAGCGCTTGAGCAAAATTGCTTCTCTACGCACAGTTCAAGGTGACATCAGGGCGATTGTTCAGCAATCAGATAAGTTCAACTTACCGTAGACATTTGAAGGAGGGCGGGAGCACAACCGCCGACGAGATCTAGGGCGCCGCATGCGGCCTGCGGCAAGATCGTGCCTTGGAAAGGCGAAGCTAAGCCCACAAAGTTCATTATTGCTTGGCGAACAGAAGGCCAAAATGCTGTAGTACCACAGATAGGGATTAAGAAACATGCTCATCAATGTTTGCTTGCCTCTGGATGGATGCAGTGATACAGATGCTCACTCAAAGCCCATTGTGTCTGCAAATTGGTTTATATATTTAGATGGCCAAGACATCGACAGACACACAGGTCAGACGAAGATTGAATCGGATTTAGAGATTAAGGATAAAACGTACAGCAAGACCACCTTGACTATAGCCGGCTACACTGATTCTACCTCCTTGTGATTGACGGGCGAGGAGCTGGACGGCATAGGCTATGAACTCCGCAGACAGCTGAATGTCCAGCGTCAAGCGACCTTGTGTTTCAGCGGAGTAGAAGAGAAAAGATAATGAGTGAAGAGGTGAACAAAATGATGACGTTCATTTAAAACCTCACCTGGAAGATCAATCCAGCACACGGCGAAGCCAGCTCGAGGTAAACCTATACCAAATGGACCCTGTGCAAGACATCGCATTTCAACATATGTGACTATGAAACCTAGAAATAGGATCGGATTTACGAACCCTTGCATATGTTTGGGCAGCGTCGCAAGCTAGAAATGGCACATCTCAGCCAAACAGCTGTCATACTTCAACACGAGAACTTACCTGTTCCAGGAATCAACAAGACAACCCCTACAAGATGACATAAGCTCCGTCAGCACTGTTGGATGGCACAAAGGTTGGTCATGATAGAAGCTTTACCGTTTGGGGCATTGGTCCCGTGTGGGCACGTGATGGCTTTTTCGTAAGAAAAACGGCCTTGAGTCTGATTCCGCACGTCGGAATTCAGAGTGAGCCGGAATGGCGGCCAAATCAGATATCATTAACTTGATGACTCAATGCGTTTTGGATCATTTTGAGCTCACAAAAGGAGGATCCCCCGGAGATGCAGCTGGGATAGGACCGTCAATTCGGCAGGCGTTGTAACTGATGTATCTGGGTGAGCGAGCTTGATACGTACATAAGACAATATGGTAAAATCTAGCACTCACTCAGGAACACCGTGCAAAATGCCTTGCAAAAATCCCTCGTTTTCATGGTTATCTGACCCATCTGCCAATAAAGTACTGAGGAAGTCTCTTTTGACGGGAGAAAACGATCCCAGAGGCCTGGAATGTGTAGCTCGCCTTCGACGGGAGCTATGGGAAGACCTTTTTTCGAAAGAGTGATTCCGATTCGTATCAGCTTCGCGTCGATAGTGATTGTTGACCACATGATCCTGAGCGTCAACTGAAATTGACAACAACAAGACAGAAAATGTTGACACAACCACGATGAATGCTCTTGCAAGCATATTGGATAAGCAAGTAAAGATTGACTAGTAGTTAAGCGCTCGCAGATCAAGTTTAACAAATGAATGAAGAAATGACGAGAGAGGGGTGATTCGTGGAGTTGTATAACGGATCTTTATTGAGAGCCTTCGTCTTTGCCTTCACTTATCAGCATTGTCCTGCATTGTCTTTCAACTACAACTGATTTGCTGCCCATAGACAATTGTGCGACAGTCAAGGAATGCTTCCGAGAGCACAGAAACGCATCCTCACACATCTACACGGGAGCATTATACAGCATATGGAGTTCTTGACTTGATACTACATTACTTGACAACTCCCTCGATGCTGACGTCAAGTTATGACTTGCTCATTCAAAGTTGGCTGCATGGGATTCCAGGGTAGGCCTTGGCCTGGACTTCAACAGACTCGGCCCTTTTGAATGAACTTTGGAAATCAAGTACTTATGTAAATGAGCTCCTGCCGCTGTCATTCCAGGTTTTGCCGCTAAGTTGCACGGCCGGTGAAGGCGGGGTATCATTGTTCCCTATTCTCATATTGGTCTATGCTACAATATATTGAGCTCTCGGACTTCTTCACCTCGCACATCTGCCTGAATGTATTCAGGGTCACCGGGGAGAACATTTGGTCACATTGCAATACAGCTACTAAAAAATTTCGTGGCAGATTTGCCCAATTTTGTTCACCGACGGAGGAGGTCTAAAAGGGTTAAAACTCAAAAAAAACTTTTTTTTCCAAGACTTCTTGTGTGGGTACCGTGCGAGAACTGTCACACTGCCTCTCTTTGGATCATGACATATGCGGCATGCAGCTTCGATGGAAGCCCGACCCTGACGTCAGGATTCCATGGCGGAAACCACCGGTACGTACGATTCCCCACTTTCACTCCCCCTCTTTCACCCCATCTCGCTCATCATCTTTTTCTCTGAATTCTTCGTTTTCCAATCATCGATATCTCTGAGTTTGTTTGGATCGATCAGGCCAATCCGAGTCCTGGTAAGTGTTTCATAGCCTATGCCATGAAACAAATGCTGATGGATTTTTGCCTTTTTCAGATGGTCGTCCACAGCCCCGAAGTGAAGCTGGTTGTTGTACGTATGGTCCTTCGAGGTATGACCTTTCGGGAGATCGTCACCTCTCTGGGGATCAACCTGTCCCTTACCTCGGTTCGGCGGTGGTACGATCTCTACCGGACCACTCGAGCGGTGGTCATCAATCCCGACGATCACATGGCTCGAGGACCTTCTCCTACTCTTGGAGCTCCGGAACGCCAATTCATTCTCGATACTCTGGAGGTTGACCCAACGCTCTACCTAGATGAGCTCAAAACCCGAATTTTCGAAACGTTTGGAATTCATGTAACCACTATGACGTTGTCGAATGAACTTCGCCATCGATTGGCCTGGACGCGCAAGAAGGCCCGCACAGTCCATCCGAATCAATCAATGGCGGCGCGAGGGGCTTATATTCATTTGATTCAAGGTTATGACCCTCGATGTCTGGTCTTTACAGGTATGTCCTTTTCGATCTTATTTATATCGTGTATCTATTTCTGACTTTCTTTTGAGTCAGATGAAAGTGCAATTACGAAACAATGTTTGTATCGAGTGTACGCACGAGCCCCAATTGGCCAGCGGACTAAACGACTCAAAAGGGCGACCACGGCCACTCGATGGTCCGTGTTGCCTGCCCTATCGTTGGATGGGGTTATTGCATGCAATATCCAATCAGGTGGATACTCGCGAATCAACTTTGAGGAGTATCTGGAGCGCGATCTTGTAAGTGTTCAAAGTAATTGTTTCTATTGATGATTGATTTGCTCACACTCTTCTTCATGTTTAACTGTTTGTTCTTCCAAACAGTTGCCAGCCATGAATCCGTATCCAGCGCGGAACAGTGTGTTGGTGATGGACAACGCTCCCATTCATCACAACGGTCGAGTGGCTGAGCTATGTGAGGATCGCGGGATTTGACTGGTGTATCTACCAGCTTACAGCCCGGACCTCAATCCGATCGAGAAGGCTTTCTCCATTCTCAAGGCCCGTTTACGGCGGTCACAAGTCCTCCACAATGCTGTCAATCAGGATGAGGAGGTGGCTGCGATATTCCTCACCTGTCTGAACTTGTTTACGGAGGCTCTCGCTGAGAACCTTTTTCGAGGTTGTGGATATATGTGAGGTGAATAAGCTGGCTGGTCTTTCCTCATGTTGGAGGTTATGGTTTAGTTGTCTTTATTTTTTTGAAATATTTCTATCTTTCATCTTGTTTTTTGGTATCTTTCTGTCACTCTTGTCTTTTTGTTTTGTCATTTTTTTTTCATTTCAAAGTTTTTGTATCATCTGCTGGTTATGTTATGAAATACAAGACGTATATCTTTTAAAAATTGGGCCAAATATCAACGTGTGCATCCTTCTTTTTGGGATCACACTTGATTCTGTGACTCGATCTGAGGAGAATCGTTCGTATTTGAGCAAACAAATACAAGTGGATTTGTTTGCTACTTTGTGAGACATGTTCAATATGAACTGATTTGATGTTTTTTTTAAACAAAAATCAAAATGTTCAAAATGCTTTGAATTTAAAAAAAATTATTTCATGATGTCTGGCTTCAACAAACTAGTGGCCATCATTATCCTAACTTACGCTTGTTAGTGACTGTGGGGACATTGCACGGTCGCAGGGTTGGGGGACAGTAGACGTGGTTTGATCCTTAAGCATGGAATTGCACAGTACAAAAGGTTGCACACACATCGGTCTTTGGGGGGGGGATAACTTAGGGATAACTTGATAACTTTGACAACATAGCTCAGATAAAAATAGATGGTGACACAATACTCTTGAATAGCTCTCTTGTTTAATAGCCACCTTGTGTAGATCACCTTCATAAATCACCTCGAATTCATTTGGATGACAGTCTTCGTGTATGTCAGATCTCGGGTGCTAACAACAGATTCCAACATTAGTGATCTTGCTCAGTAGCATTCGGAGGGACATGCAATTCATAACTTACCTTACATCATCTTCCAGTGACAAGATTGGGCTCGAGCAAGGAGTTTGCCCGCCACGTTGCGGTCAATGCCTTGCATGACCAAATGACCCTCAGTCATTTGCACTGAGGGAATCAAGTCGGTCCAACTTTCGACCCTGGCTTCGGCCAAACCCATGCGGGTGTTGATGTCCTCAGGCGCTACTCCGCATACATACAAAAAGTTTTCCAGCGCTGCCTCATGTGACACTTCAGATACCTAATCCCATCCGACGTATCCGAAGTGTCAGACATGGGCGGTCCTTCATCTATCCAGAGGAGATCGTCTCCTTTGGAGATACCGGTGCCTGGGTCATTCGATGTAAGGTCGATATCAGTTGGCTCCGCAAGTAAAAAGGAAATGGTAAATGCTTACCATTTTCGCATGGGGGTAAGCTGGGCTTACGGTCACTATTGGGCACGAGGTGAGCGCCGGTTTTATAAGAGTGTTTACCTGGAGTTCAAACATCAGAGAACGTATGTGTTAGACTGCATTCAATCCAGGTAATGAAGGTGAGAGGAAACAAAAACATACCTTCTTTGATTTCTAACACTGGCGGCTCCTTTTTCACAGCCGCCTTGACTTCATTCTCTGAGTCGGAGTCAGAGATGACAAGGCAATTCGACTTGCCACCGACAGGAGTTGGGGAATTAGGCAGTTTCGGAAAGAAACTCCGAGTAGACCTGGATTGACGCCGCGTAGCCAACCGTTGTTGGACACGCTCGTCAACACGCATGGAACGATGGAAAACTCGAGATTTGATCATCTCGGCACGGTAGGCTGGGATGTCTGGGGCCATATATACCGTGGTTATTTTATCCTCCTACAAAGCGCATGAATCAGACGCCATAGGTTAACTGTTGTTTAAGTGGAAATAAAAACTTACCACTGCTTGTGCCCACACGGAAGCGGCACGCAATGTCAAGCGATAATGAAAAGTTCCATCCCAAGGCGCAGTGAGAACGACGCCATCGCCTCCTGTGGCCTGTTCCGCATTATGATGGTAGATTCTCGCGGTGGTCTCGTGCAACCGCACCATTTTGTCAGCGGCCTGTGATAGGTGGGGGATTAGCAGTGTGACGCTACATGATATGTAGGAGTGTTCAGAAATTACATGGGGGTACTTACAGCTATGCGAGACTGTGCAGCCTCCAGTTCTTGGCTGGCAGGTTCGGGGCCAGCAGCTGATGCAATCAGCTGTTTCGCTGCACTGACCTGTGGGGGGATTTATGGCGAAAATCATCAGTCGAGGCGTCAAACAGCGCATGTCCAAATTCTATTTGAAAGCAAAGAAAACCCATTTGGGTACTCACCTCGGCACTTTTTTTAGCTATCAGATTGTCATTCACATTTAGGATCATGATGGATCCTTTTTTGGTCTTGTACTTGTCAATGAGGTCAACAAACTCAAACCAACCTTTGTGGCCGGCAAGAACCACCTTGGTACGGCCTATCACCCCCTTCCAAATGAGATCCGGAGCCAATTCGCTAGTTAAGAGGAGATGCTGAATCATCGGCGCGTATTGTTCACATAACTCGGCGCATATCTTCTTTAAATCATTGAGTGACTTGCCATAAAGGCAGATCTTCATCTCAATGGGACCGCCGTTGTTGAATGTTTTCGAATCCACCACTTTCGCCTTGGTAGTGGTGTTTCGACGTCCATTGGAAACATTGGGTGGCATCGGTGCCACCGCGTTCGCACTGTTGGTATAGATCTTGAAGACTACCGCCAAAGAAACCTCGTGAGCCTTGTCGAAATTCTTCCTGGCATATGTTCCGTCACGGAACAAGGGACCCGAAGTGAACCTCGCCGGCGCATCGGGTCCCTCCAAGATTAACGAAGGAGCCTCAAACACTATTGGAGAAATAAGTCAGCGTCATTCTCGCTGAAGACATCACCCAAAGTTGACCCGACTTACACTGGATGTCATCTCGCGGGACTAACTCGCGGTTGTTGATAATCGAATCGGATGGCGAGATAGACATTTCTGATTGGAAAAATGATTGAAAAATTAGAATTTGAAAGAAAAGGTATCATCAAATAAGTCGTTCCAAAGGTAAACGCACTATATTTGGAAAACAACGAGTTTTGACTAATGAGAGCAATAAGGAATAGAAGAAGTTAGAACAGCAGACTATAATTTATTCAACCTAACAAATGAAACTGACCAGGTGCGTAAAAAAAATTGGAATTGTGAGAAGTAATCAAGATAAAAGAGTATGAATGACCGATTTGGAAATGGACTTGAAGCGAAATCCGGGCTGAGAAGATGAGGTGCCTTTATAGCCTGACGAGCCCAGTCATAGATCGATAACCAGAGGGGGAGAGATCTCGTTTGATCCTGGAACTCTTGAAATGAATGCCAGAACTCTTGAAATGAATGCCACCATTGATTCGATGGTGATAGAAGCCCAGCGTTGACTAATGAAACACCTTGATTGAAGGTCCCGGGTAATGAATCGAAGCCAATGGAAAAAATCTGAGCGGAAGAAAAAAATTTCGTTAATATGAGTCAATGGATAGATGAAAGATAGGCGGCCGGTAGAAAGCCTTTAGATAACTTCCAAGCTAATGAGCCATTGCCTGCATGGGACTTCAAGTCTAATTCGAACAAGCCCAGAAAATTTAAAACTCACGTATGAATTGGATTGTGAAGCGGTGGCACACCAACGACCTCGGTGGTACTGAGTCATTCCAAGAAAGAGCTGAGTTCGACGGTGATTGATTGCTGGAGATGAAAGATGAAATGAAGTGAAAGTGGGGACTGTGGAATGTTTGATGTGATACCGAGGCAAAGGCAATCGAACCAAAGACGCCAAAACAATCAATCATGACCACATGATCCAATCAATGCCTAGTGTTTGGCGACTTGGCCCAACGATCGTGTTTTTCTGGAGGTGAAGGGCGAAAAGATTTGTTTGTGGAAGCTTGGCTACTGATTGCTAACCAACGATGTCCGTGAGAAACGATTTGATCGAGGTTGATAATCGGGTAGGCGGTTGAAGACGGTGTGATTATGAGATTGGATGGTGGTGATAGGTGGAGACCAAAGCAGTGTGGGTCGCGGTCAGTCGATGAAGATGATGGAGGTGAGGCCCGTTGACAATGGCCCCGTTCAATCCCGGGAGTCTGAGCCGGTGTTTGTAAAAAAGAAACCTGTCAATCATGAGCCAAGAGAGAGATTCTTGGACATGTTGAACTACAAGGTTTCCGGTGGATAAAAGTTTTTTTTTCAGTTTTAACCCTTTTAGACCTCTTCCGTCGGTGAACAAAATTGGGCAAATCTGCCACAAAATTTTTTAGTAGCTGTAGTATGTGAGACATGCTTTGATCACAGTCACGGAGTGCATACACATCCACAGTGACTGCGGCGTGACTTTGGTTGCATGTGCACACTGTGACGCTGATCAACATGTTCCTTGCATATCAATGTGACTAGTTTCCCCCCAGTGGGTGTTCTTGATTGCAAATCTCTCCTTAGCCAAGTTTGCAACCTTATGCCACCTAAAAAAACACCCCTGACACGGCTGCAAGGAAGTCAAAGTTGAGCACACCCCAAACATTCTCCCCAGGGCCAAACTTAAGTAAGTCCCACCTAGTGCGTTCAGGCTGATCAGCCCGCTCAAACGCTGGTACAGACTCGAAGCAGCCTTAAAGTACTATATGGAACTTAGTGAAGTTTGCCCAAGGGCATGGTTTTAAATGCAGTTGCAAAAGTCATAAACTACGCCAGGAGCTGGCCAAGTCCTATGTACCCTAGGGATGAAGAAGGAATTATCTGCCAGCATCCTGAATCCCAGTCACATGTTAGGAGTGTCAAGGAATGTATTTGAATCTGATATATTTTCATGTTTCAAATGACACTGATGTACAAAGAATGAATTGGATGGTGACTATGCATCAACCACAAGAAGTGTAGTGATTTGGTGAGATCCCTCTTTTTTGGAACAAATGTATAAATTGGAATTCTTTAACAATAACAATGATGTAAGTAAATATAATGATTTTTATATGATAATGAAATAAAGGAAATGAAGAAAGTACCTTTAACAATAACTACACTTGTGAAATTCAACTTGATAACATAAATTTTGAATCAAACAATGAAATCAAAAAAGGTCTATGATTGATAAGAAATTGAAATCAGATAAAAAGATTCTTTGATGATAATTGTGAGCCTACTAGCTTCTGTTTGGCTAGTAGAGTCAATAAAAAGGTGGTAGAAGTTGGTAAGACTTCTACTAGGCTTGTAAGGATTGCTATCCTCAAGTACAATGGTATGGGAATTGGGCAAAAGAGCTTTACTTGAATTACACAAGTAAAGACTCCAGTTAGATGACCTTTGAACAAAGGATTTTGCCCAGGGATTTTGGGTTAATTATTGTCTATTACAATAATTAAAGATTGGAGCAACTGATACACAGTTCTCAGTCCCAAATTGATTCACTTCTGACACAGAATGATCATTAAGGGTAGTGTTAATGTCTGTCTTAACACTGGGAACTTTATACTCTGACTGATAGAGGTTCCCCGTAGGTTTAGAGTTTCTTATATCAGATTAATCCCAAATCTGATGTAAGCCTTACTCAAGGACTACTTCCTTTCAAGTAATTCCACCTGATGGATATTACTGATTTCTCTGATTATGGTGTCTAATCAGGCAGAGAACAAGGTTGGATGTAAACACACAACACTCAACAAGACACAAAGTTGAAAGTTTATAAAAAAAGCTGATAGGATTTATTTGTAAAAGTTGTTGAATAATAATGTGATGATGTGATCAGGAGGAGTGGATTCTCAGGGTTTATATACTCCAAACCTTGAGAATCTTTACACTAGAAGTGCGCACAATCTGTGGTTGCGTGGTTAGGTTATTACAGTTATATTGTTATAAACTGTTTGAACATACATTTCATTTGTTACGACCTTGTTACGGCTGTGAAATATATGTAGCATTGGTTCACATAAAAGTTGTGTACGTACACACTCTTTTATGTAAGTTTTGCACATGTTACATATGCTAAATCATATGTACTTGACTCTTGAGACTGAGCCATGAGTTGTAATTATTGTTTTTATGTTTATGTATTATTATACGTCGCCCATTGGTACTACTGGTTAGTACTCAGGGCTGACATCCCCCACCACCAGAAGAGGTCATACATCTTTTTAAGGTTTATGATCTCTTTTTGATGCTCTATATGCTTGAAGGGTTACCTTAGAGTTGGGAACTTTATCTGCTGGTAACCATTCATCTGAATCAGCTCCTTGATTTTTATATCTCACTAGATACAACGTCAGATCTTTGTTGTTTTTGTCTTTTACTCTCTTTTCTTTCAGGACTTTGAGAAACTTCTTTTCTGCATCCGGTGTAAAAGTTGGTACAACTATTCTTTCTTTCTGATGAAATTTATTCTCCTTTGGAGACTTATACTTTTTTATGAGTGATACAGGAAAAACAGGGTGTTTCTTTTCTAGTTCGCCTGTCAGTATAAGTTCCACTGCATTTGGTCCTACTAGTTTAGAGATAACAAAGGGTCCGACAAAAGGATCTCGTAGTTTTCTAGGCCCTTGGATGTTGTTAAAATTTGTTGTTAAAAAAAATTCAAAATAAAAAAATTGTAGAATTGTAGAGAAATCTCAAATCTACTTACGATTAAATCGTTCTGTAGTAAATGTAAATTTGTTTGAATTCGATACTTTCTCAGTCGCTTTTTTGATTGGAGTTTTGTCTAAGATGAAATCAAAATCGCTCTGAGTCGGACTATTGAGTCCTTCAAACGGATCAGCTGTCTGAAAACGCTGAGCTGTGGGTGTCCCTTCTGAAGATTCAGTTTGGTGAGATGGGGTGCTGGGTTGAGAACTACTTGCTAGTTTGAACTCAGTAGCGATCGAAAATTCTCGCTCGTCTTGGTTCAACGTTGGTAGGTTATTGTGAAAGTTATCTAGATTCACTACTAACCAGATGATAGAATTGTGATGAACAAAAAAAAATTACGAAATGGAAGTTCAGAAAAAAAAAATCAATATCAGTATCTGATTTTTATTTCTAATTGGAATTTATTATAATGACAATCTTCTACAATCTTACTTACTTGTAGAATTATTGTGTATATTTCTGCTTTTGCAATTTGAATCTAAAAAAATATAACCCAAAAAAAAAATCAAGCTTTTTATTTGATATTTCTGACTTTATAAAGCAGGGAAAAAAAACTAACTAATTGCTTTTACTTTTTTTATTTTATCTGTTTTCTTCCTTTTTGAATTTTTTTTTTTATATTGATTATCAGTTTATTGATATCCTATTTAGTAGGATAGTTTAATAATTTTTTTTTATTTTGTTTCACACTTACAATTATTGGAGTAAGTCAACGTAGTAAAGATGAATTTCAAAAAATTTATTGATACGTCACTAAAAATGACCAATTGATTGTTTTTGAAATCAAAATTTTTTTTTTTTTTTTTTTCAATTCCTGAAGAATTCGATCTATATGTTCCTCCGATGAAGACAAAACGAAATGAAAGACAATCGAGGCCAAATTTTGATTTGATCTCTTTAAATTGCTTTTTTTTTTTTTTAAAAAAAAATTATTGTTTTGTTTTTAAAAAAAATGATCGATCGTTCCTAAAAAACAATCTATCAATTGTTTTGATTTGAAATTGTAACAAAAGAAAACCAATTCTTTTATTTGATTTACACTTACTTTAATCTGAGTAAGTGATGTAAACTGAAGGAAACTGAATTATGTAAACTTCGATCAATGTTTTACTAAAAACAGGTCAATTTTTGATTTTCTTTATTCTTTCTTTATGATTGGTAATTTCAAATTAAAAATGATCGCTTCGTTTTTAGAACGATCGATTGAGTGTTTTTTGAAAATTTTCTGTTTTTTTTTTTTTAAAAAAATTTATCAAAACAAAGACAATGATTGAACAATTTGATCGATTGATCTGTTTTATCTATATCTAATCAAAAAAAAACAATAAGAGAAACAAAATGTATTAGATCAATATCTAATACAATTTTTGATAGAACAGAAGCGGCGTACTGAAGACAACTGATTGGTCGTTTCAATTTTAATTGATTTTATTATAATTATTATATATTTTTTTCTTTTGTAAAAAAAAATTAAAAATGATCGTTTTGCTTAAAAAACGATCGATCAATATCAAAAACGATCTAATTGTCTTTTCTATCCGCAAAATACAAAAAAAGAATAAAAAAATTATCTTGTATTAGTATCTTTTCAACAAAGATAGGTTGCTTTTGATCAATCTCACTTGAATGATAACAATCAATCTGAGATTGATTTTTTCCCAAAAAAATTTAATCAATTTGTTTGTAAAACAATTGATTGATTTCTTTCCTAAAAGACAATCAAAAAAAAATGTTAATATCTTTCTAAAGAAAGATTGATTGATTTAATGTAATGAAGTTAATCAATCAACTCACTTGGAATCCAATCAAGTGAGATTATTGTTGATGATCTGAGAAAGTTTATCGAGTGAAATTTTTTTACTAAAATGATTAAAATAAAAAAAATCAATTTGTAATAATTTTTTTTTTTTTTGATTATAAAGGTATTCTTTACCTGACTCCGCTGGTTTGATTTTTGATTAGTGGTATCACCCGGTGGTGGTATGCACTTCTTAAAATTCTAAATTTGAAGTCTTTTAATTAAATTTAAATATTATAATTGAAATGCAATTATAATTCTATTGGAATTGTATAAGCCACGTGTTTGGCTTATACGCAATATTCTATTAATTCAATTTATATAATTCAACAATGAATTATATTGAACTAATTTGTAGGTGGGTCAACTATTGATCCTGCCTCACAAAAAAATAAAAAAAATAATAAAAAAAATGCGAAAATTGGGGGGGGAAAAGAATTTTCTCTTTCCTCCAAGCTATTATCCTAAAAGTGAAAATGCTGAGCTTTCTCAGTTTTTCACTTTTAGAGGTTGATAAAAAAAATCAACTGATATAAAAAAAATATTTTTTTTTTATGCTTTTGAATTCTTATAATAAAAATATAAGCTTTAACAAGCTCAAAAAAATAATTTCAGGTTCTAAAAACCCAGATGAGGCCCCCAAATGTGAGCCTACTAGCTTCTGTTTGGCTAGTAGAGTCAATAAAAAGGTGGTAGAAGTTGGTAAGACTTCTACTAGGCTTGTAAGGATTGCTATCCTCAAGTACAATGGTATGGGAATTGGGCAAAAGAGCTTTACTTGAATTACACAAGTAAAGACTCCAGTTAGATGACCTTTGAACAAAGGATTTTGCCCAGGGATTTTGGGTTAATTATTGTCTATTACAATAATTAAAGATTGGAGCAACTGATACACAGTTCTCAGTCCCAAATTGATTCACTTCTGACACAGAATGATCATTAAGGGTAGTGTTAATGTCTGTCTTAACACTGGGAACTTTATACTCTGACTGATAGAGGTTCCCCGTAGGTTTAGAGTTTCTTATATCAGATTAATCCCAAATCTGATGTAAGCCTTACTCAAGGACTACTTCCTTTCAAGTAATTCCACCTGATGGATATTACTGATTTCTCTGATTATGGTGTCTAATCAGGCAGAGAACAAGGTTGGATGTAAACACACAACACTCAACAAGACACAAAGTTGAAAGTTTATAAAAAAAGCTGATAGGATTTATTTGTAAAAGTTGTTGAATAATAATGTGATGATGTGATCAGGAGGAGTGGATTCTCAGGGTTTATATACTCCAAACCTTGAGAATCTTTACACTAGAAGTGCGCACAATCTGTGGTTGCGTGGTTAGGTTATTACAGTTATATTGTTATAAACTGTTTGAACATACATTTCATTTGTTACGACCTTGTTACGGCTGTGAAATATATGTAGCATTGGTTCACATAAAAGTTGTGTACGTACACACTCTTTTATGTAAGTTTTGCACATGTTACATATGCTAAATCATATGTACTTGACTCTTGAGACTGAGCCATGAGTTGTAATTATTGTTTTTATGTTTATGTATTATTATACGTCGCCCATTGGTACTACTGGTTAGTACTCAGGGCTGACAATAATAAAAGTAACTAAAAATCAATAAATTGGAAATTTAATATACCTTCTCCTTTTTTGATAAAGATGATTAGTTTGATTTAAATTCAGCCTTATAGTTGAAGATGTTTGTTGTGTAGTATTGAGATTTCTTATTCATTATTGACACAGTCTCTTGATGATCAAAGATAAAAAATGAAATTGAATAGAATGAAGAAATGAAGAAATAACGAAATGAAATTACAAATATTAAAGACAGTGTAATCTAAAAATGAAACATATCTTGATTACTCTCTTAATATTGTGGCATGACATTTGGGAAATTCAGGGCATCATGTGACGGCTATTACATAATTTTTGATTAATCATGACAAAAAGGACACAAAAAACAAAGCCATATCCAATAGGCATTCCTAAACATTGCTTGTGTGGAAGCAATTGTTGACCACACAAAAATCTATGATGATGTACCTTTTTGGTATTGATGAACCAAAAAACCCTCTAGTCATTGAAACCCTCAAACATTCTTTTGATCACAGGAATGTGAAGGAATTCATTTTCAATAATCATGAAACCAAGGTTTTTAGGTCACAAATAAAAAAGAAATCAATGGCCACAAAAGCTCAAAACAAGATGTATGAATTGGGTGTTTGGGGCTGAATTATTTGCAGGACTTAACCAGGGTCCTGGGAATCCCCTCACAAGCACGTTTGCTGCACTAAACAAGAGGCCGGTGTGGAAATCAAAACCTAGGTGGTGGTGTTCTCTTTCTCTAACAGCTATCATAATTCATTTTATATATAAACCCAAGGTAAAAAAACGCAATCACATATTCAATACAAGCGCACAATCAGAATCAAATCATTTTATATTTTATATTCAATACGCTGAAAGCCATAATTCCATAATTATCTCAAATTATACTCAAGTAAAGCAGTGAAACATTATTCAAGTAAATTAAATCATCAGTATTATTCATTCCTTTACAATTCATTAGTACACTACATACAACAATATCCGTACAAATCAATACCATACATATATAATCAACAACGGAAATGGAATACATACAGTTAGAATCAGAATAGTCAAAATAAATACATCAATAAATAAATAACACATCAAATAATCATGGAAGATAACCTATTGAAAAAGTGATTAATAGTTATTTGGGTAAACAAAAAGAATAGAAAGAAAAAAGGGAGAGACCTCCCTAGAATGAGGCTCAGATGCGAAAATGATGGGGGTTGAAAGCTTAGATAAAGAAAATACAAATAATGTAGTCAAAGTTGATCATCATCATATCAGTTTATTCCAATTGAAGAGACAAATAAAGAATACAAATATTACATACCTAAATTAAAATTTGAGATTGAAATGATCAAGTGATTAGACAGTTAATTTAATGAAGATTGGAATGCAACATTTAGATTGAAATGATTTAGAATGAATACCAGGGCAAAGTGCGAAATTACAGATGATGATTGATGATTGATTGAAGCCAAGGATATCAAGATATTTATTGTAGAGAGATCAAATCAAGACTGAATTGATTCAATCGATCTAGGGCAAGATACTGGGACAGGAAAGTGGAGGAAACAAACTTACATACATAAACCTACATATGTGAGATACAAATAGATCCATCAATTCAAAAGCACCAAATAAATCTAAAATAAACAACGAGAAAGCCAAGAAAAGAAAGGAAGGAGTTAGCACATATGTAAAACAATACATATCTGAATTAATGATCAAACTCGAAATTAAGATCAAGGAAGACAAGAGCAAACCAAGAAGGCCAAGATGGGAGTGTGAAGAAGATTTAATCTATGGCTTCAGGTGACTCAGAAAAGAACAATAGAAGAGGTAGAAAGATCTTACGCATGAAGAGGGTCAAAAATCGAATTTTAAGATTGGAAGAGTGTTCAACATCAATTTAAGGAAGGGTGGGATCAAAATTGACATTGATAAATTGCTTGGACCAAAGAGATTGTGCGAGAAAAGAACAGAGATCACCTACATATATCAAAAGAACCAAACAAAAACCACAGCAGAAGCGGAGAATGGTGCCAAGTGCAATCAGAGTTGTTTTGCGTGAAAAAAGGGTGGTTGTGGCGAAATTGCATGAGATGGGCAGTGATAGGGTGGATTGTAGGAGATAAAAGGACAGGTCTTGAGGGGGTTTTCTTCTTTCCATGATCATTGGATTTTTTTCTATCCTTTCATCCATACTTCGAATTGTGGAAATTGTGTTTGTTATTCAGAAGTGTCCGCGTTTTTTCTCTTATTTTTTGTCTTGAGTGTTGAAGTGTTTTCTTATATTAAAAGTGTTTGAGTGTTAGTGTCTGGGTTCGTCGTATCAAGTGTTTTTTTTGACTCAATCAGTGTTATTGTCATTGTGCCAAGGTGCGAATTCATTATTATCAAGTGTGATTTGCAAACTGTTGTGGTTTTCTTTGTTTTACTGAGCTCAATTGTCAAGACTTAAGCTTGTTAGAATTGTCTCACTCTATTTCTGAACTTCATACTCAAGGTTGAGGGCAGCTCAAAAGCGCTCAGGTTTCATTCACGTCCTTGGTGGTGATTCATCCCCTCTCCGGCTCAGCCTACGCTCCACAGCGTAGGAGTTCTACACCGGTCTTACGGCTAAAACATCTGGATTTGGCCTGAGGAAAGCAAGAATTTTAAGCACTTTTGCTTGAAACCTCAATGTGAGGGCACTGAACATAGTAAAACCTCACAAAAAATTGAGCAGAGCTTCTGGTAAGCCTTGTATACAAGTTTGTGTAACTTTTAGAACCACTTTCCATGACTTCAGTGATACATTCAAGTTGTTGGGTCCTTGTGAATATTGGTCTTATTCAACACAGGGCCTATACACACACTTGAACCCTTTGAGATCACTTGATCTTGGAATCAAATTTTCTCACAACCTATAAGCAATACAGCAACAGATACCATACTGGTACTGGTACTGTGTTGTACCATACCTGGGTGTTGGGTACAATGCTACAGGGGCTCTGAAGCCAATTTGTCATCTGGCACAGTACCCAGGATCATACCGGAAATCTGGGTACAGCACTATGTAAGCAGTACCCAGACTCTAGATACTAGTAGCTAGCCCATTCCATAAGCAGAAAGAGCCCGGTACTAAAATCTCTTCTGTCTGTTTCTTCCTTTTGTTGGCCGGTAGTTTTTGTTGAGAGACACTTTTGGTCTCTCTCTATCTCTCTTCAACCGGTTCCAGATGCCATGTGAACCTTTCCAGATGTTATGTGAACCTCGAGTGGTTGGGAAAGAAGGAAGCTAATTATTTTAATCACATTGTACCATTCTAATTAAATTACTTTATTATACGTGTGAACTCAATTCAATAATCACTTCCAGTGCATCCAACCTGGTCATATCTCACATTAAATTCTATTACAAAATTCTACTATATTCATTCTATTACAAGATTATATTCTATTTCAAATCATTTTATAGCTTGGCAATTCAAAGGATGGATCAATTCAATGATCACTCCTTGTTTATCCAAATCAGCTGTATTTCATTCCATATTTTATATATCTATATAGTTTCACTCTGCTCAAAGAAAGTGCTCTCTTTTCCTCACCCATTATTTGAGGAAAAGAGTAAGCACATCTGTCTATAATTTCTTACCATCTACATTGTTAATTGATGTTTATTATCTCTCTTATCTATTTCATTTTTTCACCCGCATTTATATTGACACCAGAACATATAGCTGAGAGTTATCTATATTCTTTCCTATTTGAATACCTGACCTGCAACCTTATAGGTTAGAATTATTACATACTTACTTTTTATTCTCTTTTCATCTCTTTTTATCTAACTTCTTTTCATACTGTTTTTCATACTTTTTGTCACAAACCTTATAGGTTAGTTAGCAGGTTAAAGTGACCTGAGGTGATAGCAGAGGCTCACCTCTAGATTGTGTCACGCTTTATCAGGTGAAATAAATACTCATCCATTATTTGAGGAAAAGAAACATATAGCTGAGAGTCATCTATATTCTTTCCTATTCGAATACCTGACCTGCAACCTTATAGCTTAGTTAGCAGGTTAAAGTGACCTGAGGTGATAGCAGAGGCTCACCTCTAGATTGTGTCACACTTTATCAGGTGAAATAAATACTCATCCATTACTTGAGGAAAAGAAACATATAGCTGAGAGTCATCTATATTCTTTCCTATTCGAATACCTGACCTGCAACCTTATAGCTTAGTTAGCAGGTTAAAGTGACCTGAGGTGATAGCAGAGGCTCACCTCTAGATTGTGACACGCTTTATCAGGTTAGTGAGCAGGTTAAAGTGACCTGAGGTGATAGCAGAGGCTCACCTCTAGATTGTGTAACGCTTTATCAGCTTTATCAGATTTCTCTACTGGTTTTGACGCTTTTCAGTTTTACCGTGTGATTCAATCCATCCCACACAAATCCTAAAACCTGCTTTTTGGAGGCAAAGTCTTGATTTTTCTTTGGGTTAGTTTTATTCCCCATTGAATTGCTCAACATCCATTCACCACATCTAACCTGAACAGAGAGGTGAGGGCTTACAGCTATCTTTCTTGATCAACCCAGCTAACTTTTCCTCCTCCTCTTTCCCTTCCATCAGGTACTCCAACAATGACTCCAAAGCCACCTCATCCTCCGGCTTCCCCATTAATTGTATTACCTCTTCAGTTCTTTCCATCATTGTTTCTCCACCACTCAAATGCTTGATGGTTCCTTTTTCTTCTTCCTCTAATATTTTCTTCTGAGTTTCCCCATCTCCATGATTTGGGTTTTTCATCTTTATCTTGATTATCCTATCTGATTCTGGGATTCTTGAGTTCATCCTTCTTTTGTGTTCCTCCTGTTGTATTCTTTCTTGCTCTTCTTTCTCCTCTTGTTTCTTTGCTTCTTTAGCTTCCTCTCCTTCTCTTAACTTCTTTTTTGCTGAATCTTTCTGTTGAGATTTGTGTTGTTTGATAAAGTCACCTTCTGAGACTACCTCCATACACATTAATCTAAATTCTAATTTTTTAGAAGGTTGAGAGAAGAGTACCCCTTGGATGAGTTCCAGGGTGGAGCTAGAGCAAAGAATACGGGAGAGGGAGAGATTGTTTCCTGAGAAGTGAAATTCTCTTCTCCACCATTTGCCCTCTTCAAAGCCATAATGGTGGTTCTCTTGTACCACCATTATGTCTTCTCCTCTCTTTCCACCTCTGTAACTCTGTAAGCTCTCTATAATGGACTACAGAGATACCTCCCCAGGCTCTGGGAACTCTACCAATTGTCTTAAATCATTCCATACACTTGAAGGAAATTGAAGTTGAGGATGTGTGTTGGCACTACAAGGAAGATTAGTTGTTGATAACATGTTATCACCCAATGGGGATGTGGTAAAATTGGACTTTGCCTATCTATGTAATATACTGATGGGTTGGATGTTATTATATATATTTCTTACAGTTATGACATCATTGCTGCGTGCCACTTCTGATTTCCATCCCATTGCATTTACTTTTGTCAAATCTTCACTTTGCTGTTTACTGTATCCAAATATTTTTCCATGTCTCACCCTCCTCTCCCTTTGATCTTTTATTCTTTTTTGGTTATTCCTTCTTTTATTGTTTGATTTATATTTTTTGTTCATGATTCATATTTTCTGAGGTCCGATTAAGACATGTTTCACTTTTATCTTTCCTTATTTTTGCTTTATGTTCCTTTTTCTCTTATGCTGATGGCTCTAAGAGTTTTATCTTTCCTTTGTTTACTTTTTATTGTGTTGTTGACGTCCCATGTATTGGCTACTAGCCCCCCCATAGGGTGTTTGTTGTCTAAGTAATATTATTCAACCTAGGCTATTTGGCCTTGGGAGTTTCTCCCAACTGCTCATTCTGATTTCAAGTATTTAGCATTATTATCTTATTTACATCTCAATATTTTCTGGATGGATTAGAAAAGTATCAAAACAGAAGAATATCAAGAGCTCAAGAAGAGAGCAAAAAGTACAAAACAACATGCACTGTGCTTTATACTATCAACCCTTCAATCCAAATCTTTGGTATCCTTAGGGTCTATAATAGCGGTACTCAAAGTTAGAAGGTGGATTCTGATTTTCTTTTAACCTGGATTTTTTGGTGGAGGAAAAAAACAACAATACTTGTAGGCTTTGAGGACCCCATGCCTAACTATGCACTCAGCACTTCTTATACTCATGCTGTGTGTCAGTGTCCAGTTACCTCTGTCCATGGATTTGGTTCAACCCTCTGTTAAGGTCTCATTGGTCCTTAATGTTCCCCCACAACCCATGTCTTGTAGTGATATGTAAAAAGGTGAAAGTAGGCGATTGGCAGTGGAAAGCAGGAAATCTCATTTTTTTCTTGTTGGGGCTAAGGTTCTTTTTAAAAAAAATAGATTTCACCAGAAGGTGGATTCTACCTTTTAGCTTTAAATACAGTAATTGATAATGTACTGAGAGTAAACCTTCATAATCATCAAACTACAAATTACAACTTGTAACATATGTTGAAAACTGTCTGGTGAATTTCAGGAGCACATTTTGAGTTCTAAGAAACCACATAACTTGTGAGATTCTTGTTCAAACACCTCTCTTTTGAGTTGATTTAAGAGTTGGACATTGTCTCCATTGCATGTGTTAATAATTCAAATGTGTAGCTAGTTTTCCTGAGCATTTATACGGTTATAAGTAACAATTGGTTTAATCTTCAATAACTTCCTTGGTCAAATACAAGCTTTAAGGTAAGGAGATTGGAGCCAAACCAAGGCCGTTTGCATGAAGAAACCAAAAATTAGTGTAGCAGTGGTGGTGGGCTGTTTGATAGCAAAAAGTGTGACACTCAATTTTTTGGCCAAAACTTATGGAGCAAAGTGTAGCACTGCTACACTTAGCTGCAAGACAGACCTGACTAACAGCCTGTATCCACTTGCTGTATCTGCAACTTCATTTCAGGACATATGCTCAAGAGTCTGATTGAATAGTCACTTCCAGTTAAGCTATGGAGGTCCTTCAAGTTACAGCCTATTTAATGGCTTTTGGCCTTCCTTTTGTTCCTGTACATCACAGGGACTTTTCTGAGCAGAAAAAAATTGCAATGCATTGATTGTCTGTGGGATACAGCCCACTTCTCAGGCCAACTTCTCTAGTGTTTATGGGGGAAGAGCATTCACAGCGGAGCTTGTATTTTGCAGGCTCTTGACAATTTGACCATCAAAACACCAAAAATTGCTGCAGTGGTCCTCGAAAAATGCAAGGTCGGACATTGAGAGTCTCCAAATTTTCAACCAGGCTTATATATAGTCGCCTCTGTTAAATCCAATACCCAAAACTTGGGTCAAAAACTATAGGTCTTTGCCAAGTATTGGTTTTGCCAAGGGAAATCTCACTGCAAATAAGAATTACGGGATACAAAGTTAGATCCGGGCACGTGCCCGGATCCGTGCCCAGATTCCCAGATGCCCGGAAAGGCGTCGGAATCTGGGCAAAAGACAAAAATCACCTCAACGCCCAGTTCTCCGCCCAGAACCCCACACCCATCCAACTTTCCCTGCTTCCTTCCGCCTTCCTTCCGCTCAATCCCCACCTCTTTATCAAACTTTATCCATGTCATCTTCTCAAGACTTACCATCCAAAACCTTCGAACCCACCGAATCGTCCTCTGAACCGGAACCAGATGGTACTCAACTCCAAATTGATCCGACCACTCTCAGTCAAGTCCTGACTGGAGCCATGCAACTCGCTCAATCTTCAGGTGGATCTAAAAAAAACAAAAGCACGAAGTCGAAAATGCCACGTCAATCGAGACGGAAAACAACACCAGCCAAACCTCGCTCGCCTCGTAAGGCAAGGGGAAAACCTCGTAAAACTCAATCAAAGAAGACGAAGAAGTCTCAATCCGACAGCAAAGGTTCTCAAGAACCAGACTCCAAAGACAAGACCACGATCCACTGGGATCATGATGATAACGGCGAGGGGAAAAATTCGATGTATTTACTCCTCAATTGGCTTACAGATGAGAACAACTTCACTAGATTCAAAGATAACAAAACGGAAAAGAGAACAGTGGCTGAAGAGATTGAGCGGTATCTAATTGATAATGGAATCTTGTGGCGAGATCAAAATGCGATTCGTAAAAAGGTAAGCAAATCTCGTTTTTAATTCAACTCATGTTGACTTGTTTCCAAAATGCACAGATTGCCCGTTTGGAATTGGCTTGGCGAAAAGCTGACCAGGAGCGTAACCGTACTGGGGCGGGGAGCTGGAAGACAGCACAAGAGATGAAGGCTTGCTCCGGCTGGGGTGACGAGGATCCGGAATGGTTGAGCGTAGAGAAGGCAGCCCTGGGTAAGTAAGATGACCTATTCTTACTTATTTTCTATTCTTACTTCTTTTAATATCGTGCTGATTGATTCCTTCTGATCTTTTAATTCGGATTTTTAGTACCTATCTTGAAGTTATGCAAGCACTACTTCGAACTCGAGCCGGTCTTCGCATCTCGACATGGTAACGTCCGCTTGGCTGTTTCACAAAGCTTACCTCCATCAACCAAAGAAAACGATATCGACATTCAAAGCCAGCGTGATGCCAGGGAGCACTCGGTGAACTCAAATTTAGCAGTGGAGAGAGGTCAAGAAGTCACGGAACGATTCGACTCTAGCAATCCTACAATGGACGATGTCAGGAACCTCATGAACGACAACGACTCGTACCTTCAAGACTTTGAAGATGCAAACCCCCCAAAAACCCCACTCAATCAATTGATTTCCTCTCAACATCAATCTCAATATTCCCAGTCTTCCACCTCTCTAAAACGCACTGCGTCTGCAGTTGCGTTAGACCTCTCAAGCCGATCTAGCTCAAGCAAGAGAGGCCGACCTTCTGGCTCCGCTTCTTCGATTCACGGTCTCTTTCAAGAGAGAAATTATAGTTCCACCCCGGCTCCAGCAGATAACATTGATAATGAAGCGTTTCAAAGACATAGCCAGAAGCTTGATAGGTTGTCTCAAATAGCTGAAAACGTGACGACCTCAATGTTTGGCCAGGCTGAAAAAAATATATTAAGCGAAGAGCAAGTTAAAAAAAAATCTAAAATTGAAATTGAATTAGCCGAAGTTAAATTAGATAGCGAGAAATTCAACTTAGATGCAAGAAAAGAGAAGCATGTACTGGAAACTCGACAGCTTCAGGCTGAGTTAGAACATCAACAAATAGCTCGAAATGCTAATCTTATCAGCTCTTTGATGAAAGAACACAATCTAAGTGTTCAAGATGCAATGATTATGGCGCAGCATGCGCAGATGCTGTTGACATCAAGTTCTTCCTCAAGTAAATAAAGTAATGGTGAGTTCTGATTGACATATTTTTATACATGTGAACGTCTACAAATGAAGCTGATTGCGCCTCATCAAACATAAAATAAATCTCAAAGTGGCTATATGTTACTTTATCAAACATTTTGATGGGAGGATAAGTTTTTGATGGGTGAAGTTTTGCGGTGTTGGTCTTTGGTCTTTGAGAACCAGAGGTCTTTCAGAACAAGAAGATATAAAATTTTTATTCATTTCTATTGGAGTTTATCGATTTCTTTTGAAAAGTTTCTTGAAAAGAAAAAAAAAAATTGTTTAACCCCTCTTTAAAAGGTTTTTCTTTTATTTTGAATGCTTTTAAAAACGATTTCATTTAAAACTTTTCAATTCTTATAAAAAAAATTGTTTTTAAAAATTATTGATGATTGTCCTTTTACTTTCTTTATACAAGTTATGCTTATTGATGATTTACCTTTTGAAATTTTATCTTTGAAAAAGTATTGAATTTTGATACTTTCTGTCTGAAAGACACTTGATACCTTTAGATCAAAAACAAAACCCAAAAAAACCTGGAGTTTCATTTGTGAAAGTCATAAATGAAAGAGTCTATTTCAAATCATTCAATGTGGATATTATCTTAATGTAGATATTACCTATGTTGATTACACGTGGAATGTTTTTAAACTGATACTTAAGAAATTCCATTTCCTACACTTGAAGTGGAGATTAAATACATGAGAATGGGAAAAAAAAATCATTGAAAATCCCTAGAAGCCAAAAATTCCCTAAACAATTGATCTCGCCTACGAGTATTTCGATCAGTCCTCAATATGTGATTGTCGTCGTCGAATAAAGGGGCATTCTGAGGTGGTTGTTGAATCCGTGTCTCGTAAGCCATACCTTCCGTTATACTTCCCAGAACACCTGACCACTCTTCTTTGATGGAGAGAAGAAAATTATGGAGGATCAGGCATGATTCAATCCAGTTATTCGCATGTAAGGCTGAGAATCCGTTGATTATGACCAATCTGAGCTCCTTTAAAGATTGGAAACGACCCTTGAGCATTCCATTGCAATGCTCAATGATCACTCGCAAAGAACTTATCGCCTTATTGAATTCGTCTTCATTACGACGCAAGCTATGACCCCGAACCCGTTTAAGACAGGGTATAACGACCTCTGATACCGTATAACCAGAATCTGCCAAGAGATATTCTCCTGGTTCGAAATAATCTTCTGGATTATCAAAAAGCTGGTATCAAATAAAAACAATTAGATTAGTTGTATCCAAAAAAAAGACGAGTTGAAAAAAGAGTGAAGGAAATTCCAACTCACCTGTGAGGAGCGGAACACTCTTTGGTCGTGCACACTTCCGCACCAGCCCAATTCGTAGTAAGTCACTCGGCAATGAATATCGCATACCAGCATGATGTTGAAGGCGTAGAACATCTTCCTTGTCCAATAGTCCTCTGGACTTTTGCGAGGAGCTGTGGATAGGGGAATAAGCGTGCCATCTACAAAACCTACGCAATCTTTGAAGAAAGATTGCGACTCGGTTTGACGTTTCAAAATCGACCGTTCTTGACGAGATGGCCATCGCATGAATTTGTCTTTCAGCTTCAGGACGGCCATTATGAATCGATGGGTCCAATTTTGAATGCTGCCTTCTGTTTCAGTTTATATCGGAACAATCAATCAAGCATCTACAAAACACACAACTGAAACTGTAAAAATTACTGACCGGAGCAATTGAACATCCTTGCCAAATGGTAATGGTCTCCACCATTACCAGCCGTTCCTAAATTTGCCAGGCCAACTAGTGCCTGCCAAATTACAGGCGCTTGCCTGTTATGCGAGTTGTTTTGGAAGATGGTGTCGTCTTTGATCAAGTCAATCAGCTGGTCGAATGCCGACTTTGACATTCGAGCCTATTAAATTTCCAGAGTAAGTACGTTCATTTGAATCAAAATGAAAGTAAGATGAGTAAGATGACTCACCAGCTTGATGAAACCGTCGCCTCCTTCTATCAAAACCTGGGCGAACCAAGTGTTTCGCAGTTCCTTTTGACCCCGGCATATCCTATCAAAGACGAACCGTTTCTGATCCAAGATTCGAAGGGCCTCGTCAAGAACTTCAAGGTCTGAAGTAGCTTGTCTACGCAGTTGACATCCTAAGCGAAGGAGGGTGTAGCTGCGATCCAAAACGGGTATCAACTCAATTAGACCGACAAGAGTCATGAGACCCGCATTCTTGTGATCTTCGTCGGTGACGGCTTGTCGAAAGGTTTTGAGGGCTTGAATCAAGCGAAATAAGAATTGAACGCCGGCGATATCGAGTTCGAAACTAGCAAGGAGGGGTAACTGGTTGCTAGCCATCCCTTTTCTCGAGTGTCGTTCTACTTGAATGGACCTTCGAAGGTCTTGTTTACGTGCGAATCGAGGCATTGAGTTGAGGGAGGTAGGGTTGGATGAAAGGGAGGGGAGTGGATCGTGCTGGGTAACGGTGGATTCAAAGTTGAAGGCTGGCCGGGCACAATTCCCAGAAGTCCAGATTCCAAATTTACAGCCAAAATTGGAATCTGGGAATCCGGCCACGGATCCGGGCACGTGCCCGGATCTAACTTTGTATCCCGTAAATGTATTTGGTCAAAAGTGTATTGGTATTCCAAGATTATCGCTTTTGATGGCTATTGATTTTAGCAGAGGCGACGGTATGTAGGGCGTTGATCAGGAGTCTTGACATCGCGTGCACCCACCAGAAATACAAAACATACATACAAAACTTGGACTCCGCCTGTGTAATCATCACAGTACAAGCATACTAAAAGATCTCAATGAAGGGTTTTCCTTAAATTTAAGTGCTCTGCTGTGCACACCTGCTTTTTCAGACCCACCACATTTAAGAATTGCTTTTGGGGTTTTGTTTGGGAGCTCATAAAATAAGGGCACCACTTTGAATGCTCAAAGGCTCTTGCCCAGAGCCTTAGGGCGAGGGACTTAGTTAAGCTTGCACAATCATCGTCATTTTCGAATCTTACCACCTAGAGACTCACACACTAATAATGGTGCAGGTGCTGTGAGAACAGAACAAGTACAACATTTAAGATGATTTGATGTGTGACAAGGCGCGTGTAAAGCCGCACACAAACCCAAAGAAGAAGGGATAATTCTGATGAGGAAATAAAACAACACATATAAGAGTAGATATAATTGTTCTAAAAAAGGTTTTCGGGATTTTACAAGAATTGAACGCAGGAGAAAGACGATAAATGTGACATATATATAAAATTCAAGAACATTAGACAAGATCGATTTCGGAAGTATTTGAGAAAATCATAGATGTATAATGTGGGGCCAGGAGAGACCTTTGGCAAATTGACGGAGTGACAGAAGCGATTATGCCGGAAGCTTATGTGCGAGTTCTGAGATTGCTACAAAGGGAAAAATCTATCAAGCATCTACTTCTCTCTGAGCTCCATCCCGAGCCACCCAATGGATCTCCAAGCCCCTTGGGGGGAAGTGGATCAGCCTAAAAGACCGCCAAGCACTGATAATGGGCCACTGACTGATTGTTTCTGATCTTACCCGACAAGACGCGTGACTGATCCCAATAGACCGTCGGGCGCGACGAGAGCAGAAACCTGTCTAAGGCCATCTCCCTTAATGATACCTCCTAGTCCGTTGTTTCCCAGAACTCCTTTCACTACATTTTCTCGGGGTTGAGGCGCACAATATCCGAACGTACATCCTCGCGCAAGACCCCAACGACAAACATAAGGCTGGCAAAAATTTGGAGCATCTGAGTGAGATATTTTTGACTAACGTTTGCGAGTGGCGGTGACTTACTTGTAGTCTAGGCTCTTCAGGTACGCTCTGAGGATTCAAGGGATCTTGATGAGTATATCAAGAGGGAGAGGATCTCGTGATGTAACTCACCAATGTGGTCGCTGTCTTTAGCAGCATGTTAACTCGGGTAGAGGGGTTTCCAATCAATCCTCGCCAAGTGAGTTGCAGGGCTCGTGGGATGATCTGAGCAAACTCAAAAAGGTCACCAACTGAACAAAATTCCTTATGAGCTTCTCTGTGAAAAATAAAATACAGCAGAGTCCGTAGGCACACCTGGATTGCAGAAACGACCTGAAAACTCCAAAGCAAGTTAGCAACACTGCGATCAGCTTTCAAGGTTCACATGTATCACTCACGATCAAACGTGGCCAGGGTGGCAGGTCTACGATGCACAAGCGCGTCTAATGCCAAACCATAAGTTGCCGAGCTGACGATCAAACCACTGAAAGAATCTCACCGTCAACAGCATAGTTTCCCGAGGAGGAATCAAGCTACGTACAAATGGTCGACGACTAGGCCAGGACATGCTTCTTGAAGTGCAATATTCGACGCGCCTTGAAGGAAAGACACACCCTAATAGACCGGAAGGAGTTGAGTAATCCACACATCACGTAAGCGATTTGGCCGGGCTCACTTGTGGGCCGTTCCTCTGAGGTAAGACGAGGTCATCTAAAAAGGTAAAGATGGAGGAACTTGGCACTTTTGCAACTTGCCCACCGGCTCTAGCAAGCGCTTGAACGAAATTGCTTCTCTGCACAAAGTTCAGGGTGACATCAGTACGATCGTTCAGCAACCAAATAAGTTCAACTTACCGTAGACATTTGAAGGAGGGCGGGAGCACAACCGCCGACGACATTTAAGGCGCCGCATGCGGCCTGGGGCAAGATTGTGCCTTGGAAAGACGAAGCTAAGCCCACAAAGTTCATTATTGCTTGGCGAACAGAAGGCCAAAATGCTGTAATACCACAGATAGGGATCAAGAAACATGCTCATCAATATTTGCTTGCCTCTGGATGGATGCGGAGATGAAGATGCTCACTCAAAGCCCATTGTGTCTGCACATTGGTTTATATATTTAGATGGCCAAGACATCGACAGACACACAGGTCAGACGAAGATTGAACCGGATTTAGAGATTAAGGATAAAACGTACAGCAAGACCACCTTGACTATAGCCGGCTACACTGATTCTACCTCCTTGTGATTGACGGGCGAGGAGCTGGACGGCATAGGCTATGAACTCCGCAGACAGCTGAATGTCCAGCGTCAAGCGACCTTGTGTTTCAGCGGAGTAGAAGAGAAAAGATAATGAGTGAAGAGGTGAACAAAATGATGACGTTCATTTAAAACCTCACCTGGAAGATCAATCCAGCACACGGCGAAGCCAGCTCGAGGTAAACCTATACCAAATGGACCCTGTGCAAGACATCGCATTTCAACATATGTGACTATGAAACCTAGAGATAGGATCGCATTTACGAACCCTTGCATATGTTTGGGCAGCGTCGCAAGCTATGAATGGCACATCTCAGCCCAACAGCTGTCATACTTTATCACGAGGACTCACCTGTTCCAGGGATCAACAAGACAACCCCTACAAGATGACATAAGCTCCGTCAGCAGTGTTGGATGGCATAAAGAAGGTTAGTCATGATCGAAGCTTTACCGTTTGGAGCATTGGTCCCGTGTGGGCACGTGATGGCTTTTTCGTAAGAAAAACGGCCTTGAGTCTAATTCCGCACGTCGGAATTCAGAGTGAGCCGGAATGGCGCCCGAAACAGAGATCATTAACTTCATGACTCAATACGTTCTGGATCATTTTGAGCTCACAAAAGGAGGATCGCCCGGAGATGCAGCTGGGATAGGACCGTCAATTCGGCAGGCGTTGTAACTGTTGTATTTGGGTGAGCGAACTTGATACGTACATAAGACAATATGGTAAAAATTTAGCACTCACTCCGGAACACCATGCAAAATCCCTTGCAAAAACCCCTCATTTAGATTGTTATCGGACCCATCTGCCAATAAAGTGTCGAGGAATTCTCTTTTGACAGGAGAAAATGATGGCAGACGACTGGAATGTGTGGATCGCCTTCGCCGCGAGGAATTATGGGAAGATCCTTTTTCGAAAGAGTGATTCTGATTGGTATCAGCTTCACGTCGAACGTGATCGTTGAGCACATGATGCTGAGCGTCAACCGAAATTGACAACAAGACAGAAAATGTTGACACAACAACGATGAATGCTCTTGCAAGCATATTGGATGAGCAAATGAAGATTGACTAGTAGTTAAGCGCTCGCAGATCAAGTTTAACAAATGAATGAAGAAATGACGAGAGAGGGCTGAAAGAATGAAGATAGCGGATCTTTATTGAGGGCCTTCGTCTTTGTCTTCACTTAGAAATTGACAACAAAAAGACAGAAAAAGTTGACCTAACAACGATGAATAATCTCGAAACCATATTAGATGAGCAAGCAAAGATAGACTGTTTGTTATGCGTTCACTCATCAACTTTAACAAATAATCAAGGAATGACAGGAGAAGGGTGATTTGTGAACTATAAGTTATAACGGATCTTTATGCAGAAGGTTTGTCTTTGTCTCTTATCGGCATCGTCTTTCACTCTCTTTCAACTGACAATCAATCTGTGCGAAAGTCAAGGAAGGATTTCGAGAACACAAAGTTATCACGGGAGCATTATTATAAATTGGTTGTACAAGTAGGCCAGGAATGCACCTATGTATAGAGATGTGTCTATCGAAAATTTTCGACCTTGTGTTTGTTTGTGAAGCGTTTATGTCTATATTTATTTCGAGCTTTTATTTGCAAAACCTTCAGTCGCGCAAGATGAGAGAGAGAGAGAATGAACGCTTTCACTGGAGGCAGTTTTCAACCCTGTAGTACTATACTTCCCCATAAGTATTTCGAGTGTAACAGCCAACAACATGCCAAAATCGAACGTCGAAATCAGGCCTCTGGATCACCAAAGATATTTATTCAAATACACTGTTCGTTGTAAATATTCAATGCCAAAGTGAGCAGAACTGCAGGCGTCGGGCTGGATCGGGTTAGGCTCATTCAATAGCCCTCCCTTGTGCGCTTCTCTTGAGGTGTTCGATTCCTATCACTGGTGCTGAAATTTTCAATCTTGAACAGATTCATCAATTCCATGTTCATTCCTTACTGTGTGGGTGCAGAGATATAAGAAAGAAAAGATAACTTGTCTCAACAGATAGGGTCATAGTATTTCAAGTCTACATAATTCCTTATGTCAATTGATATTGTAACTCGGGCTGTTGTGTTGGCTCAGGCAAGTCTGGACTCTGCAGTGAATCTTGGATTTTCAAAAGGTGCATGGGTTGATCATTGTATGCGCCGCCTTTTACATAGAGTATGTTGACAGTATATGCTTGTATGTATTTCTAATGCTTAAAACAAGGGTTGAATTGTCTGGGAAGCTGTGTAATGTTAGATTCTGAGACATGTCAATGAGGATGACATTTCGATCAAGATCACCTGTACGATCGAAGGTAAAGAGGAAAACCCAAATGACCATTGACCATTGACCACATCCACGAACATTCTCAACCACCATTAGCTCAGCATTCACTATCACCATCATCTCAAAACATCATCACACTAACGATTCACGATCTTAATCAATCAATTCAATCAATCAATCAAACTTATCAACCAGACCAATCAATCAAACCAATCATACCAATCAAACTAATCAATCAAAGCGATCAAATCATATTCTCGATGCTATGCCATTAAATAATCATCACAACTTATCAAATCATAATAATAATAATAATAACAATAACAATAATAATAATCATTCACATCGAACTTCATTTAATCTAAACAATTCAAATCAATCAAATCTACCCATCAATCATCTAAATCAATCATCGCCTCATTATCAAACCGGTCATCATACTCTACAAGGATCATCAAATCATCTCTTCTTTCCTTCTCATCCTCAATCAATTCAACAACAGCAACAACAACAGCAACAACAAAACTCATTATCTCAATCACTTCATCATCATCAATCTCAATTACTTCATCATCATCCATCTCAACATTCACTTCATCAACATCAACAGCACATCTATTTACTTCAACAACCACCTCCTAATTCCCATCTTCATCATCCTCATCAACAATCACAAAAACCGCAACATTTACCACTTCATCATCATCTTCCCCAACCCCATCATCTTCAACCTCAAACTCAATTGCATCATTCAATTCATCACCCTCATCTCGGTCTTCAATCTCATCCACTTCTACCTGTTCCTCATCATCTTCAACTTCATCCAGCTTATTCTCAAGCCCAACCATCTCATCCTCAAATACATCCACTCCCTTTACCTCAATCTCGTTCAGGCTCATTCACTCCAGTAGCCTCACAGCAACATCATCCTAGAGCTCAAACTACCCCAAACCCAAACTTACCAGTTCCACCTCGACCTTCTCACTCTAACAACTATGTGAGATCATCTCATGGATCTGCTGCTGGACCTTCGCCTAGTCTTCTCTCTTCTTCCACCTTCAATTCAACTCCACGACATGGTCTTCCGCCTCACAATCGACCTAACTTGGCTCCGCTTCCTAGAGCCATCGACCCTCGACCGGGTCGCCGTAGTGGCTCGCAGAACTCCCAGCCTACTCGACTCTCACTTCCATCACCTTCATCGGTCATTTCTCCTATTCATATTCCTCCAAAGCCATCTACTATTCAAACTCCTACTCCACAGCCTCAATCACAAACTCCCACTTCACAACCACCTATTACCACCGCAAAAGTAGCTAGACCCACATCAGCGTCCTCAGCCGATGAGCAATACCAACTAGGTCTGGCGGGTCCACAAACATGGGGCTACATGACTATTGCTAGTATTGAACATAACATCTGGCGTGGTTTGAGTCCTTGCAAATGGAAAATACCTCTCGTGAAGGAGGTACAGGAGACCAAAGAAGCATCGAAGGAAATGGTGTCAGAAGAAATGGACGAAGTAGAGGACCGATCACCTCCTATTATTGATGATGAATGGCAAATCAAATGGGCTCGAGTTGTATGTGATAGTGTTGAGGATGCTACTAAATTATACAGAGAACTCGATCGACTTCATCTCACTTACGTCCCTGATTCTCACATAAGTCAAGAGTCGTGGATTTACGAAATCCCAGGACACCTGGCTCCCAAAAAAAGTTCCACGCCAAAAGAAAAGAATGAGGAAATCTCAGAGCAAGATCAGCCCTTATCCACTCTCACCGATGGCTTGGATGGTCTTATTGATGGTCTTGGATTACAGTATTGTAAAGGTCAGTTGACTGGATTTCTCAACACCTTTGGAAACTTTTACTGACAACAATGCTGCCGCCTCGTAGTGATCGCTCACGGTATCCTTACGTACTCATCTCTGTTCCCCACAATAAACGAAAGGATCAAGACCCCAAATGCAAAACCATTTTTACCTTATCTCTCTAGACCTGCGAAAAATATCACAGGTAATGACTTCTTCGCGCCAACTCACCTATCAGCCTACATATACTTCCTACATGCCCTCCAACGTTACCTTATCAACATTCCACTCACTTCACCTCAGTCTTCACCACTTTTTAATGCCACACCTACTCGATGGCTTCGATGGGGTTCCGATCGGCTGCTTTCAGTGCCAATTCAAGCTGATCAACCGCTCAGACATGCGCTTGCGATGGACTCTCCTCGTCTCCTCGCTGCTATCCTACATTCACCATGTTCACTCGAGCTCACACTACAAGGTTCATGTTGGCTTACACCTGATACAGCTCTCTGTCAACCTGTGTTCTTTTCTCGTCGACTTGTTCCTGTTCCTACCGCTACCTCAATTCCATATGGGTTTCCATTGAGTTTAGCGCCATTTCCATGGCTTCGAGCCAGATTTGTTCGTATGTTTGGTAGACTTGACATTCAATCTGAACCCTCGATCAATACTTCGAATGCTACGCATCCCTCTTCCGGCCAATGGATTTCTCAACATCGTAAACACGCGAGACTTGAACAGAAACATATGGAACGATTACGCGAGCTTTGGACTGCTGTTGCTCCATTTCAAAGTTCCAATCTATCTTCGCACGATGACTCGAACCGAGAAGAATGTTGGCTAGTTTGTCGATTATGTCATGAAACAGCGGATGATGATGATGAACGTGGTGAGGAGGTAGTTTGGCCAGTATGCCAATCCTTACTTGATTTGGAGACTTGGCTCGCTGCATCTGAGGAACCATCACTTTCTGATACTTCCTTAGAGACAGATCAAATCAGTCAAACACTTGGTCAACTTGACACTAATCCAACTGCCGTTCGGGTTCAACTTTCAACGTCGCGTAGTGAGGTCGCTGCTAGGTTACTTAGATGCGCTGCTGGACCGATCGAGGAACTTGCTGAATCTGCGGGTGGTTATATCGATTGGTTAGCCCAAGAACGCGAGATTCAACGTAAGGCAGTTGCGGCTGCAGGTCGGGAGAAAGTAAAGGAGAAGGACCACGATGGACCTTCAATTGATCGACGGGGAAGCGCCGTTCATTCAAAGCTAGAATTTACTCCTCCTGAAGATACGAATACAGATGGCGTCTTGAATTACCCCGGTCCCTTGGAGATCACTCCCCAGCAACCTTCTTTCCATCCACCCCCCGAAGATCCGCCTTTGACTCGGCCCGTGAAGCGACGGCGTGAAGATATCGAAGATGATACATTGGCCACTAATGAGACCGAACTGACTGGCCCGGGGGAGATGGAGTGGTGCGATCAGCAAATCACAACTTCAAATCTCTCGGTGAGTGTTGAGAGCGCGTCCATCCTTTCTTCAATCTTACCACCGCCATCAACCGCGGATGTTGAGTTTACCACTGGGTTTGACCCGTCAAGCTTAGATGAAAATGATCTTAATTGTTTCGATGGTTCGACGCCTGTCATCATGCCTCCAATCGTCCCCCCCAATTTTGCCTCCGAATCTATTCAGCAGCCCGAACGACTTCTGACAGAACCACTCGATAATAATCCAAGCTCACTTTCGGCTTCGCTAGGTGTCAATGAACCAATGGAAGGAACCGGAGCTCTTTCGTCACCCTCGCCCATCGCTTTTAATACCAATGTTTTCGAACCACAGTCTACCTCTGGCGCCACAGTCTCAATCCCAACTGTTTCGTCTAATCTACCCCATGACCCCACCGCTGATCATCGAACTCCCTTATCGACTGGCCTTCTCGGCTCTTCATCTTCACACCTCAATACCGATGTTATGCTCACCTCTCAGCATCTCACCTCATCCATGCAACCTGGAACAATGATGCCACGGAGACCCATGGTGGACCCTCCTGGTTACGAGCCAGTTTGTTTTGGGCCAACCCATTCAGTGAACGATGTTCATTATCAACATCGCAAAGGAAAATACGCTTTACCACCTTCGCCTTGCTCATTTGGAGGTGCCACTGAAATCGCTTCGGATGATGATGGTTCATTCACCACTGTTGGAGACATTGAAGAAGAGCGTAGAAGGAGATTGATGTATACTTCTCGACGACTTGCTCAAGATACGGATCCTCGAGCCAAATTGGTCAAATCCAAACACACTCATCATCCTTCAACCACCAATGGTGCGATTTTGAATGCTCAAAGGCTTTCTTTTCATGAAGGACAACATCGTATGAGTCGCACTTCTTTACTATCTCTGCCTAGTAGCAATGGTCAAGGAATAGCAGAGTTTCCCCCCACTCCCCGATCCTGGGTTCCTTTGGATTCTTCGCATGAGAGTATTGATGAATCAAGTGAAGGTGAAGATGAAGATGAAGATCTTCTTCAAATGATCAATAATGGACTTGATGGTGGTGAGGCAGGCTCATCTGACTCTTCTTCTTCGTCGGACTATGAATTCGATGAAAGAAGACAGAGCGGGATGCAAGGGGGCTCGAAAGAAGACAAAGAAACCATCATTTCGAATATATTGAAACTCGAAGCTTCTTTGAAGAAAGTCTTGGACTTTAATCTCCATCATTATAAGGCTCCCGCTTGTATTGATGAGGTTAAGAAGAAGAAAGAAGACAGAATTCCATCAACTACAAGGGAACGATTGAGGAATTGGGCCAGTGAGCTTGGATCACAAGTGATTTATGATCCAGGACTTGAGAATTTGATTGAAAGACTCTTACCAAGATTAGAATCAAAGAAAAGTCATTTGATGAAGCGAACACCTAAACCTGAAGTAATCTTGTCCGAAGGAGAAATACCAAGGATCGAAACGATTGATTATCATAGACCCAGGATCGATGATTTAAAGATAGTTACAGAATCAGAAGAAAAGCATAAACTAGATGATCATAAACCGTTATTAAATTTCAAGACTATAAGACCTATCATGGTAGTTGTGAAATGTAATTCAGGACAACAGAAATTGGGATTCCCTTTAAGCGAATTAAAGTATTGGAATAAACTTGGACTTGAACCGATCAGTGGTAAAAGAGATGTTTGTGTGTCTGTAATTTTACCGTTTTGTAGAAGGAAGAATCAGGAAGAAGGTAGAGATTATGAGGCAAAAGAAGAAGAGGTTAAATTGATGGAACGTTGGCTTGAAAGATATTCCTTTGCTTATAATGTGAGTGTTTTCACTTTCCATTGATTCTTTATGTGACTGAGATCGGAGTCACTTTTTCCTTGGGTGTTTCTTCCCAGGCTGGTAAATTCGGCCAAATGACCATTGGAAAAGTTCATCGTAGTCAATATTTAGCTTCAAATCTATCAAAAGAAGTAGAAGAGATGATTTCAAGTTTAGAAAGACCTAGATCAACCCGACATGCCTGTTTGATAGTAATAGATAGATTTCAAGATTTAAGAGGAATGATGATAGGAATTCGAGAGATCAAAGGACCTGATTCGAGACCGGTAACAAGATTAATGATCGATAGGAACGAATTCCATGATGATGAATTTTCAAAATTATCCAAATATTCATTGAGATTATATGATTCGATGAAGATTTTAGTCGATAGGTTCAGATCACCTGGGTTATGTCTCGAAACTGGTACGGAAAGCTCACCTAATGCGTCACAAATTCAAAGTTCACCTGATTCAACCATCATGATGAGAACAAGATCACAATCTACTTCTAGTAGTGATTCAACGATTTCCACAATCGAAAGTGGAGTCGACGAATTCAAAGTGATACCTAAACCTATCAAAAGATTATCTTTCGGATTCGCTTATTATTTAAATGGGTTTACTAAGCCTTTACAATTGAATCTCAGATGGCCACCCAATGGGATTGATGTGATTGCTAGACATAGGTTTTTACATTTAAGTTATAAAATCGGAATTCCAAATGAATTTGTGATTATTTGTATTCAGGATGAATTAGGACAAGAATTTGAGATTTGTTTGAAATTTATGGAACATCGATTTCGTAGGGAAATTCGACGGAAAAGGAAAGAGAAAGAGAAGGGGAAAGAAGGCATCGCAATTGAGATTGAATTGAATGAAAGTGAAAAGTTTGGAGAGATTGTTAAATTGATTTGGAAAGAGGTTGGAAAGGTTTTAATTCGGTCTGGGGTTGAGTGGAGGATTGTGATTAGTAAGATTGGAGTGATGGATCCGATTGAATATCGAGGTGAGGTTTTTTTTCTCTTTGTATCTTGATGTCTTGATGGAGGAATGAATTTGTATTTTCAACTTACATAATTCTTTTCCTTACGTAAAATAGCATGGTGTGAATTATTATCCAAAAAGTTACCAAAATCAGATCTAGCATTTCATGTAACCTTAACCTCAATAACAACAAACAATCTACCATTGATTAGGAGAAGAACCATAAGACCCGAGGTTGTGATTAAAAGGAACCAAAAAGAAAAGGTAATGATGGATTCAGAAGAAGGAGAAGAATTAGAAGGAGAAGAAAAGAATAATGGATTTGAAAGAGTATATGATAAAGGAGAAGAAGGATCATATTGGATTTTACATGAATCATCCATCAGAACTCATTCAATAAACTTATCCAATAATTTAACTGACCGATCAATCAATGAGACAATAGTCAAAAGTTTAACGACAAGTTATATTTATTTTGAAGAAGGAGAAAATCAAGGAGGATATCGAGTTGAAATCTTAGGGACCGGTTCGAGTTTTTATTCGGTTTATCTATCTAATCTATTTCAACATCGAGAAGAATTTATTCAATCTTTAATCCAATTATCCAAGTTAAGGTCTTCTAGATCATTAAATAATCAGAGAACTTTGAAAGTCGGATTACCGGCTCATTTGTTTGTGGGAATCTTTTTGGATAGGGTTTTGAGTGAGTATTGGAAACGGATTAGGAAACTGGCTGAGGATCAGGATCAGGATGATGAGAGTGATGATGATTAGTTGATTGACACAAAGGGTCTTATTTCTTTTTCTTTGGGGTGGGGGTGAGGTTTTGGTTTTTTTTTCGAGTCAAATAGTTTCTTTAATTTGTTTTATTTGAAATTTTTCTCTATGTGATGTGAATGATACAGATGAATTTCTTTCTTGGTGTTTTTTTTATAAGTAGTTTTAATGTTTGATTTTTTCTTTCGTGTTACAATATTATAGAGCTTTGAGTAAATGAAGCAATTGACAAAGAGAAAAAACTCAACTCAAAATTGAAAAATGTCTTATAAGAGGATGCCTTATGCGCAGGATGTCTGATCTGGTCTCTAAACGTGTGGCACGTTTCTGGTCTGATTTGAGAGGGAATGTCTTTTCTAAAAAGTCAATAATGATAATAATAATTTCGATAAAGAAGAGAAACTATTACAGAGTGAGAGCGCAACTTATAAATAGTAAAAGCAAACAGAATATAAGGAACAATATCAAAGAAAGAATAACAACCACTATGTTTGTTAAAAGAAACAGAGCTTTAAGGAACAATATAAAAGAACTGAATAATAGCTACTATGATTTGTTAACGGACCCTTTTACAAATAAGGCTAGCTGAATACGGATAGTAGTTTTTATGACATTTCCATTCCACTATGGCAACCTGAATTCATCATGGTTCTGTTTTGGCGCATGGGCCTTCCTGTCTATTGTAGATATATTGTAGTCTCCTCAACTTCAGAGGGTCTAATGAACACTTTTCAACCTCTGCTGAACCTCAAGGGCTCCTTGAAAGACTGAGCTGACAATAGTGAATGCCAAAACTCATGAACAGGTTGGTTCTAAAAGGGTTGTAGATGCAACTCGTCCATGAGTTCAACAACCCTCAATGTGACATTGTCACTCCAAACTGAAACTCAACATTTCCAACTTCTACCTATCTGACCCAGGAAGCAGCCTGTATCAAAAGAATAGCTAGGAGCAGTGATAACAGTTAGATGTAAGAAACACAGTTCAGAGCAAAAAAAACAGTTGTACCAAAGCAGGGGGGTACATCTCTAACAGGTATTGCAAGTTTGAATATATCATGATTTGGTAATGCAACTAGTCATATCCTGAAACAGAGTGACCAAGATCTCAATGAAACATACAATCATACTACCCTTGAAGACAGCTTTATATATGTCCCCACAACTCAAGTAGCATAAGAAGTTTCCCAGTTCCAAACTTTGAGCACCCAAAATCTACCCCATTGGGGTCTTCATGAATATATATCAAAAAGGAAGGAGATTTTCCATGATGCTACCTTCCATGATATGGCTTATCAGGTTTATTTACCTTATCTTCCTCCCAGGAATATTGACAGGCTTTTGGGATGATCAGGGCACAGGTGTATTCTTTTCAGACATTATTGACTCAGAACCATTTATTGAAACTAGTACTTCAAGATTGAATGATTTTTCAACACAAGACACAGGATACCCAGAACAAACTGATGAAAATCTGATACATTTTAACCATCATATTGTATATGAAATGGATGACTTCTACCCTTATTATCAAATGCCAGATGTCATATTTGAAAAGGCCAATTCTCTTTCAAGCCAAGAATCAAGAGCTCAGACTGAAAAAGAGATTGAACAAACAAACACTATTCAAGAAAGCAATGTCTCTCCAAGAGAGCATCTATCAATTGCAAGACTAGGAACCAGTTTACAAAGTACCAATCAAGAAAGTTTTGTTGAGCCTCTGCTCTTTTGCCAACAGCCTTTGATGGGAGAGAAAAACTCTGAACCCATCCAAGTAAGACATATATCACCAAGAGACCACTCGTCAATTGATTGGTATGGGAGCAAATTGAATATGATCAAGGAACAAAGACCCTTTGGTCCTAAAATATTATCAAAAACGCCTTTGAGGGTACCACAAAAGGTTGGTACCAAACAAAAGAGCTGTAACTCTGCTGATGCAGAAAATCAAAAGAAACGTAAAGCAACAGATCAACCTCAAGAGAACATCAAACTCAAGCAGAGATATCGAGTCAGACATGATCAGAATCAGCAGTACTATGTACATGAATCCTCATTGAAATCAGTCCTTCGATGGCAATGCAGAATACTTTTAGCCAAGAGATACAAGATTTCTGAACATATTGGCAATTTTTTCAAAGAATTACAGGAACAGTTCCTGCCCATTCCAGAAGATATCTCATATGATATTAGCAAATACAACACTGCTCTTGAGAAGATAAGAAATAACCTTGTCATGGGGAGTCTAGGTGCTTTGAAGGTCATATTCCAAAAACATGTTGGATTGGACTTCATGGACTCATTGATTTTTGATTTCTGGGGATATCTTCAAAGATATCTCAAAGATGAGTTTTCAATTTTATCAGGCAAGCCTATCAAACAATCAGATTCAAGGCCAAAAAAGCAGACGCACAGTCATATAGATCCTGGAGGACTCCTTGAATACACATTGAACCTTGCACAGGGTGCCCCAATTTCATCAAAAATCATACATCAAAAGCTTCAGGATTGGGCTACCAAAACCAGCTACAAGGATATTCTGCCTAGGGTAGCTATGGATTACAGATCACTTGTAGATGAATGTGATATAGCTTGCAAACATAAAGGAAATGAGATGACTATTTACAATAAAACCCAAGATAAGGCCACAGTTTCCCAAAAAATAATGCAGAAGAACAACAACTTGCCCAACACATCATCAAGCTCTTCCTCAATCCTCTCAACTTGTCATTTTTTCCAGGTTCTCAAAAAGGAAGGATCAGATCTAGCTATAAATGATGAAATTCTGAATTTCTTTTTCCACCTTCACAGTGATATAGACTCTATTTGTGAGTCAGAAAAGGATGTTGGAGATGTTTCCAACAGTTATGATGAAGGAACTGAGGTGCTAAGCAAACATATGGTTCATCATGCAATATACTTGGCCCAACATGAATTGACACCAGCATTTATGGGAGTATTGAGGCTTCTTCATCCAATCCAAGGAGATGATTTGACTTGGCATTCTGTATCCCATAGTGGGTGGACATTCCTAAAAAATTACTTTTCTACATGGATTAGATACTTTTCAGAGACAGATCATCCCATATTGTTGGTACCTCCAGGAAGGGTAAGGTTGGATGAAGAATGGTCTGATTTGACAGGTACACTGAATTACTGCAGGATACCAAGAAAGGTAAATATGGTATCTCAAAGTCTTATTTGGTACCTAGTAGATGTGTGGTATGATGAGATATATTTTCCAGAAAGCAATGGCAAAGAATTTCCAAACTTCACAGTTTTGCCTCCACACAGAGATTATATAGAACAGATGTGTCGGAAGATGATAGGAAGGATAAAGATTTGATGGTATAACAGTGTGGTTATTATGATAGCTTATTTCACACTTAAGGTAGCGGTTTTGGTAGTGGATTCCACATTCAATTTTGCAAATCATTCTCTCCTTTGTGCATTTCAGGCCGCTGTCATTACAAGCACAAAGAACAACTCATACCTTTTTATCATCTAGTGTTACCTTCATACCAAGACTCTTATTTGTGTTGTTTGTTCACTGATCAAGGGTCCAAGAATCACAAGACTTTGAGAGAGAAATAGACATATAGAGGGCCAAAATCGGTGCTTGTATAGGTAAACACACAAAGTCTGAAGGTTTCTCCCAGATTGCCTCCTGGCTTTCTTCAGATACTGTCCCCATTACCCTTCGTCATCCAATACTCCTTAGGGATGAATATTCTATCTGCTGAATTCAATTGAGGCTTGACTAATCAGTGCACACAGATGATTGACATTAAATACCTATACTTTCAATATGAAACAAGGTTCATAGTATGCAGGGCGCTATGAGCTGATACTGAGTACCCATCTAGTGTGTTAAGGTTAGAATTGTCCAAGATGGAAATGTACATTCTCCAGCAATCTGAAGTGTGACATAAGCAATACAACCTGATCAGCTGAACCAAAATTTGTGAACTGCAATACCCTGACACAAACCTAATCTTTCCTGGAGAAATCAGGAAAGATCTGTGTGCTGACTCTAATCTATGAGCACCTATTTGGGTCTCTGTGTCTCAAACTACATCACAAGCTTCATGTTTTCTAGTGAATTTTGATCTCTGTCCCACATGAAACAAAGCCTTATTTTCCCACAGGAAAATTGATTGCATCTATAGTCAAAAGTGGTCAATAATGCAGAAGTAATGCATTTTGCATCACTTTTTGCTATAAATGCAATGAACTTCATGTGTCAAATGTATTCTATACTGAGATTATATTCAAACTTCCCAAACTTTTTTCCAGTTGTGATCCAGGCTTCTTTGTCTCACTTATAAGCCTGATACTTCTCTATCACATGACAAATGCTCTTGTTAACTTTCCTTGCCTTTGGGGAAAGGGCCAATACCAATGATGTATTAGCTGCCTGGAGTCCATCTGAACAAATAGAAAAGTATCTTTTCTGTTTTTTGTTGGCTGATACAAGTTCCTGGCCTGACAATCAATCCTCCTTCATTAAGTTTGAACACCAAAGAACTCAACATGATGAGCTTGGGGAATTGTGGTGGCATTCCCTTTATCCCATCATGTGGTTTGGTCCTATCCATGATCTTTGAACCCCAAGCAGCCTTGACCAGTTTTGTTGCCTTTGGTACTTCTTGTATCAGTACAGTTGGTATATGGCATGAGATTCAATCCTTTCCAAATGAACAAGAATTCCAATTTATGATTGATGACATTGCAACTTTGATTCATCCTTTCCAAATGGATGGTGTCTTTGCATTGCAGGAGAGGCACTCATGGTAAGCTTTTCTTATCACATTTAATTCCAAAAATCAAAGATAAAAATTCAAAAAAACTTGTTTTCAGTGTATGCACACTATCACTGAAGTTATTCTTCAAATTCAATCCTTTGTCACTTTTATCTTCACCCAATTTTTTGCCCAGATTCAGTAATTATTTCATCTCTTCCTGTTGCACATCCCAACTTATCTTATTTCCTGTTGTAATTTCCAATCAACAAGATATGAGAAAAGTGAAAAATGTTTTAGTTAAAAATTGAAATGAAGTTAAAAGAAAATTACTTACAGATCAGAAAGCATACTAAATGAAGAAACAAAAAGAGGTGCAATCAGAATTACCCAAATCAAAAGAAGAAAGAAAATGAAAGATAATTTATACATATACATCCAACAAATCTCACTTGCTTCTCTTTCCTCATCTTTGGTAGAGAAGATATGTCTTTGTGCACTCTGTGGCACTATGAGTACAAGACTTGACTTACACACTCTGGGTTGACCCAATCTGTGAGGTATAACTTCTGGTCAATACTACAAATAAAACAAACCTAAAAAGTAGAAAGCAAAGTTTCTGTCTTGGCATCCCCAGATAATGGCTTTGACAGGTACAAAGCATTGCCAGCTTGAAATAGGTTCCCTGGTGGGAAAATGCTCCGGGTTAGGAATATGATTCAAAGTAAACTGTCCATAAGATTGACTCACCCTACAAATCTGAGTCATGAACATATGCTACATATGTACAAACAGCTGCGCAATGTTTTAGCTATCAGCTACATATAGGACTGCTCAGTCATTTGTTCATGTAGATAATCAAATTATATGTGATACATTGTATAAATTTATCCAGTTCAAGATCAAAGATGGACTGCATATAATACCATAGCAACTTGGTGTATAATCATGAAGGTGTTGGACTGTAACAGATTTTGAATGTGTTCTTTAAAACCTATATTCCCACCAGGGCACCTCTTTAACTCTTGCAGTGAAGGTTGGCCTTTACCTTTTGCCCTTGAAGGCCCAGAACCTCCAAGTTGTCCTTTGCAGGCAAAACAGATGTTACTACTTGATACGCACAGAAAACCCATGTAGGCACTCATGCAGAAAACACATGTAAGTGCTCAGGATTGGATTTCAAGTCTTGACAGAATCTGATTTCTTTTCAGAATTTACTCAAGTGACCGCCCCCCAAAAGTAGGGTATTGAACCCCCCAAAAAAAATCCAAAGATGAGTGAATTTGAATCTCAAAGATGAAGAAAAAGGACCCTTGAAAGATTGATCTTGGGAATAGAATTTCAAATGAAGAAATCATTTTTTCGGTAAGATAAGTAAAAGTGGGAAGATCAAAAAGTGGAAAAAAAACTGATCACATTCAATTTATTAAACTGGATTCATTTTGTGAAAAAATGAATAGTTGTTTAAATTTGAAAGGGTTTTTAGGAAAGATGATTGAGATTTTTTTCAAATTAAGAAAAAAAAAGCTCAAAAAAAAGTTTAAAATATGCTTGAATCCAAAAAAAGAAAAGAAAGGAAAAACCAGTGTTTCAATTAGGGTCTTTTTTCAATTTTCTTTTCTTTAGTCTTTTCATCCAAAACTTTTTTATTCAATTTTTTTTCTTTTAGAAAAAAAACAAATTAAGCAAATTTGAAGATTGGAAAAAAAGATTAATTTGGATTATCAGATACACAAGACCAAGTCTTGAAAATCTCACAGGTCTGTTGTATTGTCCATTGACTATCTTATTAGTAAGAACCCACAGACCATTCACTTCTCTTTTGATTCTCAACGCAAAAAACTTATCCAATCGATCACTTCAAAAAGCTTTTTGAAAGTTCATCCAAACTGAAGTTTTTCTTTATGTTACAATAATCACAAGGCTACAAAAAGTTAGTTCTAAGTTTTTGAATTGAATTAAATCCAAAGAAACAAAATACAGATACCCAATAATTCTAGCTGGATCAATTTGTAATTTAATTTGGAATTTGTTTTGGCTCTAAAAACTAATCAATACTTCAAATCTTATAAAAATAAAGAAAGGAAGCATTCTAAAGAATTTTGTTTGACTTGAAGAATTCTGGTTGAGTATTGATAGGGAATTCAATTATCATCATCTTTTTCATCCTTTTTTTTATTTTTTTCTTCTTGGATCAGAATGGTTTTCAAAAAAAGATTTTAAATCTTTTGAAGTTAATCAAATAAATCCATTCAATCACATTTTTTTCTTTTTTGCATCTTAACTTTAGAAAAACATAACTAAAAGTATAAAAAAAGATTTTTCAGAAATGGGAATCGTTAAACTCACATAAAAACTGGTAAACAATGCCAGAAAAGGAATGAAGATGTTTGGTGCGAAACCCAAGGCATAAGCCCAGGGAAATATATTACTTAAAATAAAAAACAATACGCCCTACGGGGTGGCAGTGGATAATACAAATAGCCAATACTACAAAAATAAAAAATGAAAATATAACAAAATTCGACAACTAAAACTTGTAACAACTACAACTAGAACTTGTTTTAACAAAGACAAAATAATAATATATTTTTTTTTTTTTTTTAGAAAATGAGAACACAATAAGAAAATATATCAAAATCACAATAAGAAAAATAGAATACATAAAAAATATAAAAAATAACCAAACAAAGCTACCTGATTTTTTAGGGATGGGAGGGTGGGACGAAAATTTGTCAGAACGAACAGAAACTTGAGTTTAACGATAATAAAAAAAGATGAATAACTTGAGGTTGAGTAATCGACGAAAGTAAACACGATGGGAAGATGGAAAGAGGATGGTCAACAGCAATGACATCATTGCTGTTGTACCAAATATAAGTTGGAAATAATCCGTCCCGTCAGTTACATATACATATAATTCACCCAACATCTTCCCATTCCACTGCGTTAATAACTAGTTACCAACCTCGAGTATTTGATCTTCTGTATGTATGAACCTAAATAATTTCAAACCACTTTAAATGATCTTTTATCTCTCTTTTTGATATTTGAAAAAAACACAATCTATTTTATCTGGTTTTTTTTCTTGATCAGAATGGTTTTCAAAAAAAAAGTTTTCAAATCTTTAAAAGTTAATCAAATAAATCCATTTGATCACATTTTTCTTTTCTTTGACTGAGTATTCTCAATTTATTTCAATTTATTTCAATTTTTTTGCATCTTAACCTTAGATAAACATAATTTAAAAGTATAAAAGAAGTTTTATTTAACAAGAAGTTTTTTGTTTCAGTATATTTGATCTTTTTGAGTATGTAAGAAAACCTAAAACGATTTCAAACCACTTTAAATGATCTTTTTTTATCTTTTTTTTTTGATATTCGATATCCAAAAGAAAAAAAAAACCCACAATCAATTTCATCTCAGGTTTTTTTTTTCTTTCTTAATCAATTCATGGGTTTTGAAAAAATCTTAAAAATGAGGTTTTTCAAAGAAGATCGAGTGTGATCCACACCAAGGTTTCAAGAAACCACATTAAAAAAGACTCCCTATTTTTCTATAATACATCAAATTGGTTTAATATAATCTTTAAAAGTCCATACAAATTCCCAAAAATAGGTATTTGTTAAACCTACTCATCATTTGAAAAATAAGAAAAAAAAATATGTCCAATCTTGATTTTGTTCAAGAAAGAGAAACAAGAAAAAAAGAAAAATCAAAGTTAGATAAATTATATAATATTTTTTTTTTGGTTTTCAAATCGGAAGTGAATGAGAAAGATTTTTCAAGAAAAAAGAAAAGAGTGATGTGTTTTTTTGGCTTGTTTACTTATTGGCTTGCTTACATGCATGCTTGTTTATTAGTTTAGATAAAAAAAAATTAAATTAAATCCAATAGATATATATATATATATTTAAAAAAAAGAGAAAAGAAAAAAAAAAGAGGAATAAAAAAATTTTGATTTATTTTTTGTTTCGGAAAAAAAAAACCCAAAAAGTTAAAGAAAAAAAGTTAAAGAATGAAAGAAAAAGAAGGTATATTTGGTTTTTTTTTTTGAGAAAAAAAAAACCAAATAAAAGGATCAAGAAAAAAAAAACTGAAGATCAAAAGATAGGTCAGTATATCAAGAAAAAAAAAATGGATCACAAAGGTGTATTCAAAAGAAGAAAAAGCACCAAAAGTATTGAAAAAAAAAATCAAACAAAAAGTCTAACAAAAAGTAATTAAAAAAACAAATCAAATCAAATCAAATTCGTTCACAAACAATTTAGAAAATTCTTCCAACCGATTCGATTTTGATTTTGAAATTTAATGATTGAATTGAAGTTGAATTAAATCAAGTGGAGAAGAATGAGTTGGATCAATTGGTGGATGAGTTTGGTTTGATTGATGTTCATTTTGAATTCGATGTTCATTTTGATGTTGATGTTGATTTCGCTGTTGATGTTGATGTTGATGTTGATTTGGAGTTGAATTTGAATTTGAATTCGAATTTGCATTCAGATTCGAAGATGAACTCGAATTAGAATAAGATCTAAACTGAGTATGAAGTGGGATCGAACCAAAATGAGGATCATTCTCATCCTCCTCTTCTTCTTCTTCTTCCACCTCATCAAACCCAATCCCATCAGAAGATCCATTGAAGAATCCCATCGAACGATCATCCACCCGCTGATGATCCGTCTCTCTTCCTTCTTCTTTCGGTTTAGATAAAGGTGTAGGTAAAGTTAATTGAGATCGAACTTTAGTCAAATGAGGTAATCCGATCCTACTCTTTCCTCCTCCTCCTACTCGACTACTAGAATCTTGAACTCCATAAAAACTATTTCGATGGATCGATCTAGATGACTGTGAATAACCTATTCCGATTTCACTTTTTCGATTTCTAGATTGAAATGAGGTGGCTTGTTTCAATGTCTCGGTTGATAAAGTTGAATGATCTTGAGTAAAGAGTAATGGATTGAAATTTAAACCGATTGAAGAAGATCTTCGGGTTTCAATCTTTTTTGAGTTTCTATCCATCATCTGATCTGATGTATGATCTAAACTGATCCTCTTTGATTCATCTGACCAACTTCCAATCATTCTTGAAGATTGATGGTTTTCTACATCAGATGCTAATAAAGAACTAATCGAGTGATCTCGAATCATTCTTGAGTTTTGTTGATGTTCTTCATGTGATGGTAATAAAGAACTAATTGATGGGTTCTGTTGATTTTCAAAAGTAGATCTGATGATCTCATGATGAGCGTTTTCATTCATCTTTTCCTCAAATAATCGATGATGATGATGATGATGTTTAGAATTCAAAGAAGTAGAATGATAAATCGAATGACGAGCAAGACTTGCTTTAGAATGATATGTATTCAATGATCTTGAATGTGAATCAAATGGATTGATAGATTGAAAGTTTGAATGATGATCATCATAATGATCAGAGTTAAGATGGTTTGAATCGATTCGATTTGAATGAATGGGTTGTTCATCATTATGAAACCTTTGAAACTTATCATACACTTTCTTTGATAATTTGTAAATCAAAAGTAAACCGAATAAACTCAGAAGAATAGAGATGAAGATGATGAAGATGATCGGAAGTGAGTTTTTATCTGATGTGCTTGTTGTGGAAGATGATCGTTCGATTGATGATGGATCGATTGGAATCGTTTGAGGTGAATTGAGAAATGAGGATGGAGTGATGAGAGTGGAATTGGTGGATGATGATGAATTGTTGATTCGCTAGAGTGAAATGGCAAATTAATGAGTTCAGTTATTATGGGATGATGATGAGTTGAGTTTAAACTTACTTCTTGATCTTGATTGGCATTGGATTGAATGGATGCTGAGGAGATAGGTAAAGCTGGATTAGGATTAGGATTGGGATTATTGTTATTGTTGTTATTGTGATTGGTGGTAGGGTTAGTGCTAGTGCTAGTGCTAGTGCTAGTAGGAGTAGTCGTAGTGTTACTTGGTGTGATTAAAGTAGATTCGTTATTATTATTATTTAATTTATTATTATTATTATTATTTAAATTATTATTCGAATGTGAACTCATCCTATTGAATTTAAATAACAATCTACCTAATATAAATTCTAAAAAAAGGAAAATAAAACCCTCTTCAAAGAAATAAATAAAGAAATAAAGATATCAAAAAAAATTCAAAGAAAAAAAGAAAAATCGAAAGGACCTTTGTTTTTCTTTTTTGATTTCAAGGAAATTTTAAAAAAAGTAAAGATGTAGAATTCTAATTCAAAGTTCTCTTTCTTCAAATCCCAATATTAACCAAGTTTTTGTTTTTTTTAATTTCTATTCAACATTCCATTTTTTACTCTCTTTAATTTCTTTCAAAATCTAAATCATCTAAGTTGGTTTAAAACTCAATCGGATAAATTCAACTTCTTCAAATTCAAACCATTTACAAAAAAGATAACTAATCTAGACCAAAGAGAAAAACCGAATGAAGAACTTCAAACTACATTCCTTTGATGATCAATCTATTTCGATTTGATTGATTGATTGATCTTCTATTCTTACTTTTTCTTTTCAATTGCGCTAAAAAAACAAAGTGGGTTCAATCTTTGGGTCTTTTTTTTCCAAAATTTCATCAATACTCTTATTTTACAATCAAGTACGCGTTCAAATGAATTCAATTTCAAAAACTCTACCCAAAAAACAATTCTGATTCCAACCTAAAACATCGGTCATCATTCTATCACTTTTATCTATCTATCTTTCTTTTTATGTCGAATATATTATTTAAATTCTATAATCCACAATTCAAAAAAACCTCTTCAATCTTCAATCTCTACAAAAAAAACAACTTTTTAAGATTTCATTGATCTAGAGAAACATTTTTTCTTATCCTTTGGATTCAAACTTGTTCATTTCACAAAAAATCTTTCTTTTTTTTTCCTTCTCTCTTTTATATATATAGCAAGATGATTTTCAAATTTATGAATTCTAAAGTGATTTTTTTTTTAAAAAAAAAGCTTAAAAGGATGTAAGAGACTAAGAGAGATAACAAAAAGGAAGACAAACATTCAGTAAGACTTGATTGAATATATTATCTTAAACCGAAATAAGTTGAACCAATTTTTTTTTTCAAGATTTCGAAATGAACAAATGAATTCACAAAACCAAATCATACTCTATCAAGTTTCCTGGAATTCCTCAACTTTGAAATCAATTTTAAGAAGTTTACAAGCTTTCCTTTGGTTTGAGGAATTTTGAATTTTGGCTTAATAAGTTTTGCAACATGATTTAAAATGAACTTTTTGTCTATAGTTAATTAATTTGTGATGAATTGTTGGTTATTACCTTTAACTATTTCGTAGGATATCTAGAAGTCTTAAAGCTTTGAAAAGTTTGAAAAGTTATTTAAACCTTGAGAATGATGAGTTTATAATGAGAGTAAGTAGTTTGGAATAATGAATGATCATCAACCAACAGGTTTCATTCTCCTGAATACTTTAAATTCCTTCCTAAGAATCTACCTCTTTATCACTTTCTCTATCCTTTCTACGATCATCTTTCATTCTCTCTTCATCAAGTCTCATCAACTTTCCATCTTGACTCAACTTTGAATTTTCTCTCCAACTGAAAACTCAAGTTCAGAATCCATCTCCAGAGTATCATATCATCATTCAAGCTTAAGCACAAACCCCATCAGACTACATACACTCTTCGGAACCCACCTCTGTAGAAGATCAACATTTCTTTGAGGAGAAAGAAGTTAGTTGATATATGAAACTTAAAGCTAGAAAAGTCTTAAGTTGATCAAAAGGAAATCGACTTGATCAAAAACACTTTCTCTCAATTGATCCTGATCCCATAACCTCTTGAAAATGAATTTTTTGTGAAAAAGCATGGTAAGTAAAAAGGTATGATTTAAAACACTTGGGTTTATTTTCCAGAATATCTTTGACGAAAAAAAAAGAAAGTCAAGATGTAGTTTATAGAGGTTCTTTTAAAGAAATGTATAAGATTTTATCTTATTTTTTAGTTAAATATATATATACAACAAGAACAAGAACAACAACAACAACACTTTCAACGTATTTACACAACAAAACTCTTTTCATCTTACTAAGATTTAGAAAAAGTATAAATAAAATCGATTTTACATACATATCCTATTTAAACCTTTTAATTAATCTTTTTCTTCAAAATCAACTCTTTCAAAAACCCTTTCTTTTTTTCTTGTTCTTTTGAAACCCAAATCTTCATCCTAACCCAACCCCAACCCCAAATCCAAAAAATCATTTTTTTTCTTTTTCTTTTTTGAGAAAAAAAAATTCAAAAACCAAAACCTGATGATAATCAAATGATCAAAATATAAATCAAAATAAGTTGATAAGAAAATGAATTTACCTAAGAAAAAGGATTTCGATTGAGCAGCCTAAGATTTCGATTTCAAACCAATCCACTCGGTCTTCCATTCCCACCTCCCACATTTCTTCCACGTCCACCGTTATTGAAAGGAGGAAGTCCAACTGATGGGACTCCTCCTACTTGTGATCCAGATGAGATCAGAAGACCTTGATTGTTTAAATTCAAAGGATTGGTAAGAATTGGAGTGTTACTTAAGATTGAAGGATTAGAGATGATCGGTATGGGATTTTGATTGATTGGAATTCCGGTTTGAGTGATTGGAATTCCAGTTTGAGCGATCGGAATTCCAGTTTGACTGATCGGAATTCCATTTTGAATTAATGTAGGCCTTGTAGTAGTAGTAGTAGTAGTAGTCATCAATTGTCTTTTTTGAAGTAATGATAAAGTTTCATCATAACCCTAATCCAAAAAAAAAAGAAAACTCATTAAAGATGATGAATTTAAATTGGAAAGGGAGGAACAAATCAAGATTCAAAGAAGGAAAATGAAAAAGACTAACAGAATTGGAATTAAAACTTTTTGAGATTCCATTTCTTTTATTTAGATAAATCTTATTTTTTGTTATAGGTGATCCGTTACAGATATTATAGATTAAAAGAATCGAAAGAAAAAAAATTTGATGGGATCTTAACATGATATAAGATGATCAAGTTTTTTTGAAATTTTTAATATGAACAAGTTAAAAATGTGAGTGTTTTTTTTACTAAGAGATGGTCTTGCGAATAAGTTTTATACAATCAAAATTATACAATGAATTGGTCTCGCCTTCAGATTGCTTTCAATTTCTATAGTCAGTTTAATCTTCGCAAGAGCAATCGTGCTCAAATCGGCTCAGGAGAGGGTATTTTATAGACACAAGATTAGAGCTCATGATCTAATTCACTCCGAATGGCAAAGGTCAAGGCTGTAGTTAAGTTTGACGGAATTCGAATTGATTAAAGTTGCCGCGCGGAAACTCATCTTCAGTTCCTGCCTGCCAAGTTGTGTAGTATAAGAGAGCTAGGCAATTGGTGATTTATTAACCTACATAAATTCAAGATGAGAAAACGTTTGACTGATGAGTCTCGATGGTTAACTTTTATCTTTCATACTCTTTAGCTCATTAGTGCTTGTATCGGCTCTTATTTAGATCAGTTTAACTGATTTGATGATGTGAGTTAATTAAACCCATATCATATCATTTAATCGAACAAATTCTATAAAGCCTTGCTTGACTACATCAACAAATCAATAGTATACTTACCAGAATCTAAAGATGATTTAAAAAATGCTCATAATGATGAAGAGATAAAAGATCAAAAATGAGATTTGATCTCTTTGATTCTGAAGACAAGTTTGAGTGAAATAGATCAAAACCGATGAATGGACTGATATCTATGTGTGAAGACTCAGGTTTTATTGAGTTTGATTTATATGGTTTGATTTGGTATGATTTAGTATTCAGGTGATATTTCTGAAGGTTCTATACCAATTCCATGGCACGATTTGGTCATTCACTCATCAGACATGCAAACAAGTACGGCAGTGTTTCCCTCAGTTCACTCTAACAATCAGGATCCCATCACAGGCAAGCCTCTAGACTACAATTTTAACCTTTTTGAGTCAAAATCACCATTGAAGTAGCATCTAATTGGACTATATCAAGATACACTCCTCTGAGCAGATTCATGGAATTATCAGGAATGAAGATCTTCACTTTATTCTATAAAAGGAGGTGTAAGTGATGTACCACTTTGATAGTTTTGGTTGAATAAAAAATCTGGCCAAGTGTTCTTCAATATGGAATGTTTTGGTAAACTGTCTGTTTTCTTTTTAGTCTTCAAAAACTCATTCATCGTGTTATGAAAGAGGTGATAGGTTGGTCCCAGTTTTAACTTTTCATGATGTTTCAACTTTTTCTTGGCATTGTTTCTTTTCATTTTACGTGCCTGAACGGTGCACCTTCAGACTGCCTCATGAGCGCGCCTTTGGACGCCTTCCGGAAGCGTGGTAGGCGCACCTCAACTCCACAACCTGCGTCGACTCGAGCGATGGGTTTGGATGGTAAACAGATCTCTGCACTCTGCCAGGGAATCATTTTGTTCTTCAACCCCATTTCTTCTTCCTGAAATCTCAATCAGTCAATCCTACCTCGACGTTCTTCAAACACCCCTATATCTACAAACCATTAACCAATCATGGTTATCAAAAGTCCTGCGAATCTGAACCCAAGACTTCAACTCGAACGTGTTAACACCCAAACTGACGAATACTCAACTGACGATAGCCTAAGTAATCTAGGCGATGAAAACTTATCATTCTTTCCACCTCAACCCAATTCACCACTTTTACCCAATCATTCAAGTCCTGCCTACCTTCGATCACCTTCATTTCCATATCATCACTCACGTTTAAGTTTAAATCGGATTTGTAAATGTAAATTATCATTAAGAAGTTTAAAAATGATGGGATTAGTTTTCCTTTGCATGACAGTGATGATTTGTTTAATGAATATACCTTGGTCTGGATTAAGTACAAGTTTAGCACCTGATTTATATAAATATCAATCAAGTTCTTTAGGAAATCAATCAGATCCACTTGATCTACATCATTTATCTGCTTCAGATGGTTCAATTCATGCTAGTTTTATCGGTCTTGGTGCTTCAATTCAAAGCCTTATGGTCAAAGATAGAAGCGGGTTCGTTTTTTGATTATTTTCATGCTTGCTTGGTTCGTTTGACGAACCTCTTATTGTGCGATCAATTCGAAAGATCTTCACTGACCTAATAATCAATCAGCTCCTTTCGGGACATCGTATTGGGTTATGACAACATTTCACAATATCTCCATGATCCAGCATATCCAAGATTTGGTTCAATTGTAGGCCGCTACGCTAACAGGATCAAAAACAGTAAGTAAACCACTTTGACTTTGTTTGAGGTTTGATTTTCCAAGAATCTTCAAAACCATCTTAAAGAAATCGGGATATGATTTAGGTACCTTTACCCTCTCAGGTCGAGATAAGCGTACTTACAAAGTAACGCCAAATGAACATAATGGTAAGTTTAGAATGAAAAGGTTTGGTTGAAACTTATCTTGATGAGTTTTGGTGTACTTTTAGATCAAAATACTTTACATGGTGGTAAACCTGGTTGGGATCGTCGGTTGGCTCTCATCTTTTTTTTTCTCAAACCCTTTCCCCAATTTCAAAACACTCTTTGTGATCTTATACATCTTCTCTTGATTTTTTTTCCTTTAGTCCTTTTGATGTACAAAACAAAAGTTTGAGTCAAATTACATTCTCAATCGTTGACCCGAATGGCGAACAAGGTTTTCCCAATCAAGTGGTGGGTAAAGTGAGTCATCAAATCGAACGCTTCTTGAAGCAAAGTCCAATATTCTGATGATATCAACTATGTTACCCATCAGATTGAATATGAACTCTTGCCTGGGGCAAAGTGGAGGACGAGGATGACTGGTGTGGCGGATGGTTTTACACCCATTATGTTATCATCACATGTTTATTGGTAAGTTGAACCTATATGAATATTCTCATCTACATCGCTGAACATTAACAATGTTTCACCATCACAGGAACCTTGATGCCTATGCTGCAAATAGCTCAGCATCAGATCATCTAATCCAAATGAATGCGCCATCATACATCGTCACAGATGGAAATCTAATCCCGACAGGAGAAATAGCTAGTGTAGCTAAGACCGCATTAGATTTTAATCAATCTAGAAAGATTGGATCACTTTTTGATCAGACTAAGGGACTTTGTGGGACTGGTTGTATAGGATATGCGAGTTTGTTTCTTTCCTTGAAACTCATCACTTCATTGTAGTATCTCCGGGTTGACCTATCAGTTTTTTTTGTTGATCTGTTCGATTTGGGTTTTTAGGATAATGCATTCGTTTATCATCCTCATCGATCTGAGAAAGATACAGTGATGGAAATGTGGAGTGAAGCATCAGGAATCAAGTCAGTTTTCTTCCGATTCTCTGACCCAGCTTTGATCTGGATTGATGGTTTGAGTGTGGTTTTCTTTGTTTGGTAAGAATGTCGGTCATCACTGATCAAAGTAGTGCTCAGATTTATACTTGTAATGCAATTGAACCTATCGATAGTTCAATCAGATCGATTCCACGTAAATTATCACATTATGGACCCAATGCAATCTACGAAAATCATTCATGTGTAGTCATCGAGCAACGTAAGTTGTCTTGACTGTTTTGCTTTTCAACACAATTGTTGAATTTCCATCTTTTTTTTTTCGTCGGTTCAGAGTCTTTTATTGATGGTATCAATAACCCTCAATGGGGTATGAATCAGATATATGGACCAGATAGGCCGTATGAGTGGAATTCGATTTACCATTTCACAACCCTTTAATCTCTTCAAGGGAAAGATAAGGGAGATGAAACCATCAGTGATTAAAAGTAAGTTGATTCCATTCATTTTCATTGACTCTTGATCGTATCTGATTTATTCATATAATGAATTTGTTCTTAACTTTCTTTGACAAGAACAGAGTTAACTTACTTCATTATGAAATTCTGTGTGAATGAGTTGAATTGGTTTGATTGTATAAAGCTCTGTTGGATGGATTCATCTGCATTTTTCTTTTACCCCCCATTCTCATCTTCTTTGTTCATATCTTTTTTTTTCTCATTTTCTTTGGCTTATCCAAGATCAACAATACAAGTGAAGATCTTCACATCGAAAGTTGAGATTCGAAGAATCACTAGATTGGGGAAAACTTAGTTACTTGTTGGGATGTGAAGAACTTGCCCATCACTCTCACAGAATGCACACATCACCCCACTCATGCTGCAGTCACCACGGAGGTGTATGCACTCTGTGACTCTGACTCAGAGTACTCGGAGTCTGAGTAACTCGGTGCACGATCCAGCTGAACATTCTTGGAAGGGCCAGTCTGACCTGGCTGAACTTAGTGGTCCTTGGAATCCTTAATTGATCAGTTCTCAATCCTATGGACGTTCAAATGCACTTGTGTCATCATCACAAGTCCAAGAGATTATATTATGTAATCTTGTCCCTGCCTTGGGATTTTCACAGATCTTTACCCATGTACTTTGGGAACATCTTTGCTTATGATATTGTAAGAGCATCCGCTATCGTTCAGTAAATTTTCGGTAATTGAGCAGTACGTGATGTGTATATTTTAGATTCTTTACATACAGATCGGTCGGAATCCACTATCGTTGGATTATTTGGCCACAGTACAGTACATAATTGTACAGAAATGTGGTTTTGCCACTATCGTGAAATTTCAAAGTTCGGTAAAAAAATTTTAAAGTTCTGTAAAAATTTTTTAACTTCCCAAACCTTCTCGTTCCCAACTCAAACTCAATCAATCCCACATGGACAACGATGAATATGACTTGCGAGTCAACGAGCTCCTCTCGAACAACCTGCTATGTAATCACATCAACAGGCTTCGTCAATTCGAGCTAGATGATGATCTATCCGATGAAGCCTTCTTGGCTCTTGAGTTGCCCAAAGAGCAGATGACTCACGAGCAAAAGACACGCAGAAGACGCATCAAACGTGATAGACTTGAAGCACATGCCAAGCTATGCAACGATTACTTCAATGTAGATGCGCGCTGGGCTGAAAACTTTGAACGCCGATTCAGGATGAGTCGAGAGTTGTTTTTGGAGATCTGTGCAAAGCTTGAAGCCCATGATATATTTTGGGTGCAACGTTATGTATGTCCTTTGAAAATATGCGGATTCAAAGTCATTAAGATTGATTAATCACCTCACCATGCTATCTATGTAGGATTGCTGCCTTCAGCTTGGCCTGTCGACACTACAAAAAGCAACTTGTGCGATTCGTCAGCTGGCTTATGGTATCTCAGCGGATCTCATTGATGAATATGTAGAGATTGGCGAAACAACTGCAATCTTATGCTTGAAAAAATTTGTACAAGGTATCATCGAAATCTTTGGACCTGAATTTCTCCGCCCACCAAGAGAAGATGAGCTCAAAATGATTACAAAGGAGTACGAGATGCGTGGTTTTCCTGGTTGCAAAGGATCAATTGATGGTATGCACTGGGTTTGGAAGAACTGTCCAGCTGGATGGGCTGGATCCTTCCAAGGGAAAGAAAAGCGGGCTACAATTGTGCTTGAGGCAGTGGCATCCAAAAGTACTCACATTTGGCATGCTTTCTTTGGTTCACCAGGCTCTCTTAATGATATCAATGTGCTCAATCAAAGCCCCCTATTTGACAAGTTTTTATCCGGTAGGTTTTCTACAATTCATTCTTTTATGTTCATCAAACTCACAATCGTTCAATCAGGAACGGACGAATTATTGACTTTCAAAGTCAATGATAATGAATACAACCGCGGTTATTACCTTGCTGATGGAATCTACCCGTCATGGCCTGTACTAATCAAGACAATCAACAATCCTGGCGATGACGCATCAGCTCACTATGCGAAATTACAAGAGGCAGCACGAAAAGATATTGAACGAGCCTTTGGTGGACTTCAGGCTAGATGGCATATACTTGCTGTACCATGCAGGCTTTGGGCATTACACGACATACGCAAGATTATGTATGCGTGTATTGTCCTTCACAACATGGTAGTTGAAGATCGCGAGGTTGTGGATCCAAAAGTTGACGATTTTGCGACCAGAACAGAGATCATTCCTAATCAACGTGATCCAAATGTTAGACAATCTCCAGAAGATCGGGTCGGAAATTACATTGATTTAAGAGATGCTGAAATCCACCGTCGTCTGATGAATGATCTCAAGATACATAATTGGCTTGCTCGCGGACAACGTGCACCAGCGGATCCAGTAGTAGTATAGGGGAAATGTAATCATTGATTTCATTTCAGATCTTAGTTTCAGATCTTTGTGAGTTTATTTCAGATCTTTTTGTTTGATTTGGAAGTTTTTTTTTATTTGTTTGATTTGGGGATTCATTTAATTTTTTTTTTCAGACCTTTTTGTTTGATTTGGAGATTCATTTCTCATTACAGAGATAAAGAAAAAGAAAAGACAAGTTGTATTTCATATTTCAAAAAGCCAAAGAAAAGGAACAACTTGTATTTAAAAAAGCAAAAGAAAAAGAAAAAAACTTTTTTTTGATGAAGAAAAAGAAAAGACAACAAGTGTTTCAAGTAGCAAAAGAAAAAAAACTAACATAAATTTTGAAATTTATTTTGAGTAGACTTGAAGGAGATGTTTTACTTGTCTTGATATAGATGAATACTTGATATGAATCTTGAATGATATGAATCTTGAATTAAAATGTGAATTCAAGATTGAGTAGTACTACTTGAAGCAGAAGAAGTATCTGGGAGTTGATACTTCTCCTTTAGGCGTTGTTGCATCAATCGTAGGGTTTCCTTTGCAAGGTCAGTATGGCATTCGGTCTCTGAGATCATCAATACCTTGAGGTCGTTCACCTGGACTAAGCTGGCTTTGGCTTCAGCATCAGCTTCAGCCATCTTCTTCGTAACCTCATTTCCTTCTTGAATCACCTTGATTCTTTGTTCAGCCAAATCATTGCTCCGCTTGATTTGTTCTTGACGGGCCACTTCTATATCTTGAGCGGTTCGTTCCTCGATTCGCTTCCGTTTAGCTTTCTTGTTACCAATCGGGCGAGAGGGGGATGGGCGACTACTTGAAAGTGGCGTTTGCAAATCGGAGGCTGGAGTGAACGGGTCGCTAGAGGTGGACAATTGAGCCACCGACATCGCTAGAGGAGTCGGTGGAGCTTGAGGTACGATCCATTTGGGTGAAGTTGAAAGTACTCTCCAAGCTGGGAGAGACTTGAACCGATTCCTTGGATTCAACTTATCGTAATACTCGATAGCCAGCTCGATCCAATCCTTCTCAACGGTGCCGCTTGGGGGGTTGCGTTCCACATCGGCATAGAAGCCCGAAAACTTATGTGCAGCGGTTTTCAGAGTGGCCCATCTACAAAAAAAAACATAAACATTAGATTGATTCAATCTACAACAAAGATTGAATCAGGTATCAGGTGCTTACTTGATTTGAACCGAACTAACTTCGCGGTCATCAAAAGGTGAGATCAAATTGAGATGCTCGGTGACTCGCTTGAAAAACGTTTCGGCAGTCTGGTTCGTGCCGGTCTCGGGTTGCTGGCTGATGTGGAGCCAAGCTTTGGCCAGCTTTGCTTCTTCGGCAGGAGACCAATTGCTTGACTTGCTTTTGGTTCTTTTGGTTTTGGTAATATCTTTGCTGGAGGTTTCGGTCGGTGGTTCTGGATCGATCGATTGGGTTGGGATGTTTGATTCCATTGATGTTGAGATGATATGTTGAACAAAAAAAAAGGGAAAAATGAGGAAAAATGAAGAAATGAAAGTGGAGGTGAGATGAAAGGTAGTCGAGGGAACTTGGCGAAGGATGGGGTGTTTGGGCTGTATTGTCGGTAGAAGGGCTTGATACCGATTCACCAGATACCGAATCGTGTTTTTGACACGATTGGGGATTTTTGGCTTCGGTACAGTAAAATTTACCGTACCGAAGCGATTTTACCGAACGATAGTGGATGCTCTAAATCATTCCCGAGTCTTTCTATCATTATGAGAAACATGATGTCACTGGAGCCAGAGTGCGGCGCGTGTTATGACTCGGAGTCACGCAATCCCCGAGCATCCGTTATATGCCGCACTTCGGCTCGAGTGACATAAATTGTCTTTCAGTGTTTATTCTCATTTGAAATAGAAAAGTGTTTCACAGACTTTCCAACCTGTTGGGTCTTGGCATACGTAGTCATCTCCATATGTATCAGATAACGTGATCTCAATCATAAGTTATTCAGGAGTGAGTATCTTGACTTTTTCTCTTGAATCGAGAATGCAATAAATTCCTGTCCTTTCCTAACTCAAGCTCTCAAGAATTCTGTTCAAGAAGACTTTCATCTTTCTTATACATCATCAACACCTCTATATCACATCTAATACCCATAATAATCAACTTGTAAACTGAGATCTTTTCTCTTCTTCTCTTCTTTTTTTCTTTCGTCTACATAATGAATTTCATCTACTTGATTACCCTTACTATTCTTTCGATCACCGCGGTATCCGGACAATGTACGGACAAGAAGAAAAAGTATGAAGCTTGTATTACAACCTTCTATCCTGACAAATCCGGAACCGGTATGTGGATTCTCCATTACCTTCTTCAAGCGACCTTTTGCCAATAACTTATTCTTTGATACATCTTGTAGGTACTGCTGGCGCTTGTAAAGCAAATTCAAAAGGAACAGTCTATTGCTGTGGCACTGCTGTGAGTGCAGATAGTTCATTCCTTCTACCAATTTGTCGCAGTCCGTTTTTTCTTTGGAACAAAAGATGCTGACTTGATGGAAATTCTAGAACGGTACGATCTTTGCAGAATGTGCGAAGAAATAATCCGATCAGTTTTTTTGGTTTTCTTCTTTCAAAGTTTCTTTATATATAGACATTCATCATCCTTTTTTTTTTGCTCTAAAATTTTGGCACATACATAATTTTTTGAGCAATTCATAGATTCATGATTGTCCACTTTTTTTGAATCTTAAACGTAACAGTCAAATTTTGATTTTGGTTCTTCTTGATTTGATTGCATAATCCCTGACTATGTAAGCCTAATCAAGCCTGTTTACAGAGCTCGGATGTGATTTGGAAGAATGGTTTTTGGTAGATTTGATCAACAGGGACTTTTCTCTTAACCCAATAAAGTGGTGTTTCAGTACAGTGTGAGAATGATATCAATATGATCTTTTGATAAAAAAAAATAAGACGACTGTAGCCTTCAAACTGAATGAAATGAAGCAGACATTTTCATCTTCTCATCTTCAAATTAAACGCAAATATTGGTAACACATCTTTATTTCATATATATCTTGATAATTCACGTGGAATACAATTCTTAATTGATTTTTTGTCCGTTTAATAATAAATTGTCCATTTTTCCAATGAGTTACAACGATCAAGGATCATATTTCGATTTTGATAAGTAGGAGATTGTGTTAGTGATCTTATTTTACAAGTTGTTTAAATATGATGATACAGTATCGAATTTACTACTACAAGGAATAAATAAAAAAATGTCTTTGAATCGGTCTACACAGCATTGAATTTGCTACTGCAAGTAAATAAATAGGAAATCCAACTTAAAAATCACCTTGATTGAATTTTACATTTGGAAGTTATCTTTCCATAAATAAGCGTTGAGGTATCACAAAGATGTTGTTATGTTAAGCTGGTTTAGGTATCGTAAACACTCATGATTGTGTTTTCGTAGGCGTTCCATTGTTAATGTATTCTGTTAATTGAGAACTCAAAAGTTGACGAAGATCATCAGAAGTAGCATTTGTAGGTTGAGAAAGATTGGTGTTGTGAATCGGTATTGAATGTTGATGATTATGTGCTGTGACTGGTTTTGAGTCCTCTTGTTTTTTCTTATCATCTTGTTTCAATAGTTTCACCTTATTTCCACTGTTCTTTGGGTCTATCAATGGTGTCTTGGATATGGTGACATTTGTCTTCTTGTCTTCTTTTTTAGGGTCTGTTCGGTTTTGACTACTACTCAATGTTAATTGGATTAACTTCCAAGTAGCTAACCACAAATGAAAGAAGTAAGAAACATAAAATCAGTTATCGTTGATCAATTAAATCAAGTATCTGAACCAGAGTATTCAATCACACTAACCTCTTACAACTTCGGATCGACCTTCAATGATTGAATGAAGACTTGTCTGGACCTTTGTTTCATCATCGTTATTCCTGATGATACTGATCAAACCAGAACTGTAATGAAAAAATTGTTAATCACTTTGATAATCCTTTTTGATTTGTATCTCAAACTTTCAGAGGAATCTTCATTCTCACATCACTTTGGGTACATTTTCTGTTACTTCACGTAATGCTGATATAGCTGCCTTACTATCTGAGGCTGCGCTCACCAATACTTCCCTATGAAATGTTTGTTCAGCTTCCTGTAAGTGTGAGTCAGGAAGTTCAGATCATCATTCATAGCTTATTTAGCCAAGGTTCAGAAAAAACTTGGAAGAGAGAGAAGACAATATTCAAAAGAATCACTTACTAAAGCTAATGCTGATGTTGCTGCTGCTTTCAATTTTGTAGGAGTAGAAGACTTATTCCGAAGGATCAACATTTGTGTATCGATCGATCGAATCTTCGCCTCTAGTTCTTTTTGAGATCGATCTACAGCTTTTCTCTGCTCTAAGTTCAATTTGTTTCCAATGGCATTTAAGCTTGGGCTAAACAACTGTTCTGATATGAGATTTTTGTCCCCTCCGACTATTCCACCTATAAGGTTTTTGGTCGCAAGGACTACCCGAGCTCTTTGTTTTTCAGTTTTATTCGAATGTTCAAGTGAACCAAATAAAAAATATCAGTTTTTTTGAAATCTTGAATCTATTTATGTAGCTGATGATAATGTTGAAATGATTGCTATAAGTTAAAGTTTCTTACCTTGCATTGATCACAACTTTGAAAACTTTGACAAGTTTGGAAGGATCATTTGATTGTTTTGAAATTTCCTTCAAACCAGCACTGAAGCAATTGATAATCTTCAGCCATCTTTAATCACTATGATCAGATTTTAAAATCAGTGCTTACACAATCTTTGGTCCCTCATCTCGTATTACTGCCAAAGCCGACTGTGCTGCTTCTGGATTAGAAGTTGAACTAGCCAACTAAATTGTATGGTAAAATGAACCAGTTTGTTGAAGAATGTTTTTTTTTCGAAAAACCACTCAAGACTTACAACCTGCCTTGGGAAACCTTCCCCTGTTTCTATCACAAGTCCTTCCTCTGCAGCTTTCTGCAACGTCACTGCAGGTACTTTTGAATCCTTTGGGAAGTGATTAAATTCAATCATCGGGGGAATCAAAATCAAATTTAGACGAGGAGAGTAGATATCTTGGCCTTAGACTCACTCTGAAGTTATTTGCAATCTCATCAAATCGATTCATACTAGCTTCAATAGTCTTCACAGCATCTTGAACGGAAGAAGATACTACCGAAGTAGCCTTGTTATTTACAAGAGGCTCATCTGTCGATCTGTTTTTATTCTGAACCGATTGACGTGCTTGCAAGGTTCTCTTCGATACGGATGTGATCTTTTTAGTACTTGATACTTTTCTCTTTGCTCTTACCCTCGTGCTGTAAATAAGAATCATTATTTGTAAATACTCTTTTCTAAACCTTCTGAATGAAAATCTAGATACAATGACATTTTCATCAAATAAGCCAGAAGAGTTCCGAAATTGCTGACCATGGTGAATGTTTCATCTGCTCAAGATATCTATCTACTTCAGTCATAGCTTCCTTTAGATTTCTAAAATGTGTTCAATCAAGTAGATCCAAAATGAGTACGATTGCATTAGCTCATCCTATAGTATAGGATTTAGATAACTCACATGTACATTTCGTCCAAGGCACCTTGCGTATCACTGAGCTCATCTGTCTCTTGTTCACTAGAAGGCCTGCTTCCGACCTACAATTTTTCAAAAAAATTGAAAATTCAGCTTTGCTATGATAGTTTTATACAATGCTTCACTCACGGGTGGAGATCGCAATTCGCCATATCTCTTTACTCGTTGGAATCTTGATTCATTGATATCTTTTTTAGATGCAAGCTTAAAAAACATCCGATACAAAGTAAATTAAACTCAGCATCTCTGTATGATGATGAGCCTAAAATATATTAACCTGAGAAAAGTCACCAACCCGTGATACTTCCTCAAGGATTTGATTCATCTTTTCATCGGACGTTTTAGACTGAGACTGAGTGTAGAAGGAAGAAAATTAAAATTAGAACTCATTACTCATATTTTCATAATTAAAGAATGTTCTTAAAAAAACCTAACTTACCTGATAGACTTCGTTATTGTGTTTAGCTTTACTGATTGAAAGATCAAGCTCACAAGGTGAAATGGAAAAAGATTGAAATCGATGAGAAGTTGATGATCTTAATGGTTCAGATCTTGAATAGTTGACTAGATCGATCATCAACCAAACCCAAAAGAAAAAGTTCATGATATATATATTCGTCAATGACCTTTCTTTGAGTATCAAGATTACCCTAGTGATCCGGCAGTTAACGTTCTTGCTTGGAGTTGACCAAACTATAATAATATAATTCTGTGCGCCAGTTAAGTGACAATCTAGAGATAAATGTCCAGAACGCTATGAGCAGTGTGTAGCGAATCTCCTGCGGCGATCACGATGGTAGTATAGACAGCCCCAAATTCGCTAGTGAACGTCACCAATAGCAGCACACTCGAACCTTGACATCCGAATCACAAGTGAACATAAAGATTTAAGGCCTCGGAGTCGTAATGGTATATAGCGATTTGCTCTACAACAACAGCTTGAGGTGTCCAGGCTACGTTTATATGAATTTAATTGTTATGAAAGTCATCGAGCTTGCTAATTTTAGCTTATGAATTTAGTCAGCCTTCGGATATCTTGGTTCACTTCATTAATTAATGAAAGTCTAGCGATAATTAGCTACAGCATTAAATGTAATTCTCCCCTGAGTTTTTATTGCGAATATCGTTAGCTCCCAACCAGGCTGGGGTGGAGTATGTAGGGACTTTTGTAGTGTCTCGAGACTCGAAGCATCTTGATCTCAGTAGCTATACATACATATATACTCTTGTGAATGGGAAATACGAACTTACCCTTCATTGACTCTCCATATCTTGTATCCATCCACCCAAGGACTTCTCTAGTCAAATGACCTCTTCTAGCCCTCAGAAAGGATCCCGAAGGAATCACTCACATAACCAATTCTTTAACCCGAAAAGATGCAGTTTGCACCTCTTGCAAAGAAAAGAAAAAGTAAATCAAAAGATCATAGATCTACTTTGTACACGTCTGTGTAGCTAATTGACTGTAATTTACAATCTGTAACTGTAAAGTTACAGAATTCCTACTGAAACAATAGTGAATGCTCATATGTAGTCTTTTTGATGTTGGTGAAAGATTCACAAGCAAACACCACTTTGCCCCACAAGGAAAGTGGTTTAAAATCTTTTTCACATGTCCTCACAGCGTAACATCAAAGGGAATCTGAACTTTGCTGCCACAAAAAGAGCTTTGAAGATCTTTAAAACTCTTGCCTGTACAGCAGACTATATGTTTGGTTCTCCATCCCTAGATCCCGCCTTTGACAAAAACTCTGCTAATTTTCCTTTAAATTGCAATACAAGCTGTACACCATGTTACAAGTGAGACATAAGGGCTTGGAAACCAAGCTTGAAAACAGCATGATGTAGAAAGGGGTTCCCAGTTGACGTAAAGGGAGACACATGTAGAAAAAGCTTTTGAGCAACTTGCCCTGTAGGGTAAAGTGATGTTTGCTTGTGAGTTTCTTGCAAAAATCCACAAAAATACATAAGGAGACTTAATCATTGAAGTACTCACACCAAGGAATCACAATTAGTCATAAGTCCCTCTGTGAGGACACAGACATGGCCACCCGGACAGGGCTTTCTTAAGTAAAATGTACCAATAAGTTGCTAAAAAAACAGAGCATGATATTTTCAAGACTTTACCTTTTACAAATCTTAATTTTCAACAATCTTGAACCTCATAACCTACTACCCTCTGAAGTTTAAGGATGTAAACCAATACCAGTCTAACAGCTACACACCTTCCTTAACCCATTTTGGACAAAGAGAAAGTCAGATGAAGATGAAGTGAAAAAAATCCTAGTCTAAGAACTCACATGGATTGCCTTTCTTCAAATCATTTGACTGTTAAATTATTTTAACTTCAATCAAAGAGTAAGAGTAGAACCCAGGCATGTGTCTGGACTTCTGACCAGATTTTTTTTTGGCTTTCAATTTGAATCAAGTGACTGGGATGTTGTCCAGAAAATCTAAATTGAAAGCCAAAAAAAAAGAAAAAAAATCTGGTTTTGTATCCCATGATTCATTTCATTTTCTTTTCAATCCAACTTCATACATCTGAACATGTAACTCATTTTTCCTTTCAACATAATTCATTCAGATGACTTGTTCTCTAATGAATGAGAAGACACACAAAAAAAAATTGTTAAAGTATAAAGATAATGAAGGATTTCAATTCAGTTGAGCATTTTGTTTTGTGAAATATGAACTACCAAGATTCCAAATTCTCATAAAAGAAAATTCCAAAAGGATGTTTTTGAGTGTTTTGAAGCAGTTGAAAATTTCTGAATAAAATTACTCAAAAAAATGTATTATCAGTAAGAAAAAACAAGTCATAAACTGTCATTCATCATCTCAAAACCTTATTTTCAAAAGAATAAGAATTGTTAAGAAATTCTTTACACTTGGGTTATATCTGGTACATACTCAAACTCAAGCTCACTCTACAAAACCCAACTTCCAAGTGCTCATTTTCATGACTTCTAACATCTTTGGATAATCATCTCACAGAATCTACATAAGTATCAGACTTCAGTTCTATCTTGGGTTTTGAACAGTAGTGAAATTTTCTCCACAACTTTCAAACTGATGATGATATATCTTTGATCAATTTGAGTTTAAATTTTTACCCAAGATTCAAAAAAAAATCAAGTCCTTAACCAAAACAAAAAGTGAATCAGAGTTTCAAAAAAAAACTCAATTCCTACCCAACTTAACTAAGTACCAAAATCATGCCAGGGTTTATACATAGCAAGAAATGAAAGAAGTATAAGAGACTTACCCCTTACCCTGATTCTTTGGTGTGATAGGTAGAGAATTTGAGTAAAAGAAATCCTATTGTGACATTTACCCCAGATTAGATTCCCAATACTGGCTGTTTGGAAAAAAAAGTGGGTGTCTATGAGATGACTACTTCTTAATTACTCATCTTTCTCTCTATTCTCTCTATCCATTTCTCTTCTTGTCCTTTTTTTTTCTTTTCTCAACACTCAACACTTGGGAACACAAACTTTGAAGGTCATATACAGTGACTGTAATATATCTGTAGATGTGAGAAAACTTCCAATTTTGGCTGTGAATTTTGAAAGTGATCAATTCTGAAGTGTTATGGGTTGAATAACCAAAAAACCAGAAGAAAAAAAACTAAATTAGAAGAAAGATGGAGGGGAAGTAAAGGTTTCAGATCTACTCACTTTTCTCCAAACCAGTCATTGATCCAAGGTTGGACCAATTCAGGCTACAAAAGCTTTATAAGGGTAACAGACTGCATGGGTTTTTTTTACATATCTACACCCAAGGCTATCCATGAGATGTGATCATCTACATGACCAGATCATTCAGATCGTGTTAACACATGTGATGTTTGTAGTGTGAAATCTATCTTTACCTCTACACTACCCTCAGATCAAATGTTAGCTGTTAGCTTGAGCTAGGTTGCAGACCTTGTATTAGAACCAAAATCATCATCTCCTGAAGTTGAAGATCCCTGGTGTGATGCTGTTTAACCAACTGAGAGGACATGCCCAGAGCCAATCAGTTGGGGTAGCCCTCAAGATCTCTAAGCTCAAGCTGTCTTGGGTTGAAAGTGTTGATTGATCTCACAGCTCCTTTCCAGATTCCTTTGACTCTCTTTGAGTTGAACCTTCTTTTTCCCTCAACCCTTCCTCAAAATTTTTACTCTTAAGGTTCTAGATGATCAACCCAAGCCATGAGGATTTCAACCTTTTAGTATATGTTTTGATCCCATATACTCACCTCATCCACCCTCCTTCCTTTCACTCACTGATCTCAAACCCATGAACTCCAATCTACATCATATCAAACTTCAAAAGAAAGAAAAAAAAAGTAAAAAAGACAGATCTTAATTGAACCAGAGTCTTATTTCAAAAACTGAAGATCTCATAGTCAAACTTTTACACTTTTACTTTTACTTACTTATACATTTCTTTCATCTTTCATTTCTTTAATTCTTCAATTCTTAATTTCTTTTTCTTTTTTTTTCAAACCTCAAAGATTATCAGACCAGAAAACTTATTTATTTATTCATCAAATCAAATCAAGTCAAATCAAGTCAAAAAAAAAGTGATCCCCCATATAAGAGAAACCAAAAAGAAGGAAGAAGAAGTCCATCCAAAAAGAAAACAGTAAAAAAAAGGAACAATGATTAAAGCAAACAAAAAAACAATTAAAAATAAATTAATACAAAAAAAAAGAAAAAGCAAAACCAAAAAGAAAAAGCAAAACCAAAAAAAGGAAACCAAAAGAAGAAGAGAGATAAGTACAGTCAACTCTGATAAAACCAATACCCAAAAATTTGGGTCAAAAACTATCGGTTTTTGCCGAGTATCGGTTTTGTCAGGGGAAATCTCACTGCAAATATGAAAAATCCTTGGCCAAAATGTATCGGTTTTCAAAGGGGATCATTTTTGACAGCTATCGGTTTTATCAGAGGCGACTGTATACCTAATTCTTTTCACTCATCTCTCTGTTCTTTTTTCTATAAGTATTATAAGGTTTGATATGATCAAAGAAAGATTACTTACTTACTTATACAATTTCTTCAATCTTTCATTTCTTTCATTTCTTTCATTTCTTTGATTTCTTCAATTCTTCAATTCTCAATTTCTTTTTCTTTTTTTTTCAAACCTCAAAGATTATCAAACCAAAAAACTTAATTATTTATTCATCAAATCAAGTCAAGTCAAATCAAATCAAATCAAAAAAAAAGTCCCGATATAAGAGAAACCAAAAAAAAAGGAAGAAGAAGAAGTCCATCCAAAAAGACAACAAAGAAAAACAATGATTAAAGCAAACAAAAAGACAATTAAAGATAAATTAATACAAAAAAAAAGAAAAAGGAAAACCAAAAAAGCCAAAAAAAAAGGAAACCAAAACCAAAAGAAAAGAAAAGAGATGTCAACCTAAATCTTTTAACTCATCTCTCTGTTTTTTTCTTCTATAAGTATTATAAGGTTTGATATGATCAAAGAGAGATTTAATAAAAAAACAGTGAAAAAAATCATAGAGTAAGATCAAGGGAGAGAAGATCAGATCAGAAGTGATGAAAAAAAGGTCTGAATGGTGAGAAAAGTAAAGTTCAAACCCATTGGGATTCCACCCCCCATCAAGTCTACAGCTCATCATCCCATCAGTCAAAACCATGGAAAAAAAGAAAAAGATCGGGCTGAAGAAGGGGTTGGAGAACAACTAGAAAGATGAATGAGAGGGAAGAGTGATGATTTGAAGACTTTGAAGATGAATGAGATGAGTGATCGAATAGATGTCAAAGGAAGTCAAATAGATGGATTTCGTCTTCCTCTCCTGATCTTTCATGAATCCCAATCCAATCAAATCATGAATGAAAAAAACCATATATACGAGTTTCGAGAGTGAAGACTGATTGAAATCGATGATAAGAAACTAAAAACGGTTCAAGTGATTTTACGAAACGATCTTCAAATCACCCTTTGACTGATTAAATTAATTCATGCTTGGCACCGAATCCTTCGATCTCAATATCCTCCATACTTTGGACCGTTTCCACCATGAGGTGGATAACCCATTTGATTAGGTGTTTGTAATTGAGTATGAAGAGGTGTCTGTAAGGGTGAAAACATGCCAGATGTTTGAGAGTAATAATGATGAGGATCTTCTTGAGATAAGAGTCCTTCTTTAGCTGAGATATCCCAAACGGCTTGTTTCGAACCGACTGAGAATTCTAAGTCTTCTTTGGTAATCGAATCCCAACTGGTTCCACATCAAACATCAAAAGCCCAAGTCAGTAAGAATCAAAAGGATCAACTCAAAACAAAAGCACTCAACTATTTGTAAACCATCATGACTGAAAGTAAGAAACATAGTTGAGAGAAGAAGAGACCGTCTACATAATGAGTGATCGCATCACAGATCGTCTGACTAAAACCGTAGATCAGAACGATTCCGGTGGTGAAGAATCCGAGACCGAAGAGGATATCACCAATCGGCCATCGATCATCGAGGGTACGGATGACCAAGATGAGTTGAAGGATGAGATAGATGGCCAAACAAGCTCCATTGAAGATATACATCATGATCCAAAGTGCGAGGGGTTGAGAGGGTGAGAAGGATGCAAGGGATTTGAAAGTGGCGATTGCAATGAAAAAGGTGATTCCGAAGATCGTAGCCGATGTGCCTCTTAATGACTATTCAAAAAGAAGATGATGAATTGAATTTTAAAGAAGATGAGTTTTGAAGTAGATGAATTGAGTCAAGAGAAAAAGACTGACCCAAAGACTTAGAGGTGTACCATCTTCAGCAAATTGAAATCCAACAAACCCATTCACGAGTAAACACCAAAACGTAGCACAAACCATACCCGTTTGAGCAGCTGCGAACCACTAGAGAAGATTGAAGAAAGAATTCAAATTCCGAATTAGAAGATCCAGATCAGCAGAGAGAGAGAGAGAGAGAGTAGAAAAGCAAACGAACCGGATAGACAGGAGAACTAGAAGGAATGATACCCGAATCTAAAAAGAAACTTAGGATGGTGACGAGAGTATAAAAATAAAAGAATAAGACGATCTCCTTTCGACCGACAGCAGTATATTTTGATTTGATATGTAAGATCATGATGGCCAACATGATCAGAGCGATCAGATGAATAAAGAGCACAGCTGGTTGAAATAAGATTAATCCATTGATTTCTACATTTCTTGCATAACAACTTGGTTGGATTCCGATTCCATTGATCGTTCCCATTAAAGGACATATGATTAATGCAGCTGAAGAACAGATTTGATTGAAATCACCGAATGAGAAACCCATTGATGATTAAGTTGGGTTTTGATTTTGAAGTTGAAAGTTGATTGAGTTTTGAAGTTGAAAGTTGATTGGGTTTTGAGTTTGAGTTTTGAGTTTTGAGGTGATTGAGTTTGATGAGATTGAAGGTGTGGATGAGGTGTTGATGGATGATGAGAATGGTATTTTGAAATCGAGAATGAGAATCGGTCAACTGGAATTTAAAAAAAAAAGAAAAAAGAAATTAAGAATGATTTTAAATTTTAAATGATTTTAAAATGATTTTAAATTTTAAAATGATTTTGAAATGTCAATTGCGTGGTTGATTCGAGACAGATTACATAATCATCCTTCTGTTCCAATACAGTCAGTCTCGAACTGAACCAGTTGTTGCAGTCAGTTGCGGTGTGAAATCAAATTTCAGATTCCTAAACAACCAATCATCACATCATCAACCACACAATTCAACTCACAACAATGTGACTTCCAACCAATCCACTTCATTCATCCAATCCAACTCTCATCATCCTACTTATCAAATATCATCCCTCATTCATTCATTCATTCATTCACTCTTCTTCTTTACGTTTCCAAGCTTCTTTGTGAAATCAGATCTTAAAGATCTCAACCCATCTCTTTCTCATTGACTCTTCTTTTTTTTTGGTTTCCAAATCCCATTCCGATTCTTCATCAGATCCTTTGTTCAAAATCCGTTTGAATCATTTAAAAAAATATTGAATTCAAAAAAAAAGAAAAGTGTAAAAGGATCGAATTTGAAAATCAGAAAAGAGATTAAAAAAAATCAAGAAAATTTCTAATTAAAATCATCGGTTCATCTTCAAGATCTTGAATTCCTTTTGTTTGGAATTCACTTTTTGGTTTTCTCTCGCTTTCTTTTTCTCTTTTCTTTCTCTTGATGAAATCCATTTTTCAAAATGATTGAACTATTTTGAAATCCTAATTTAAAAGTCTGAACTAGATTAATTGGATCAGGTCAGAAACCTTGACTTGTTAAAGTTCAATCTTTCTTCATCACTTCAATCCTTCCTCATCACATCCAAATAGATGATAAACAAACAAAGAGGTAGTAAGTTTATGAAACCCAAGAATGAGAAAACAAAACCTGATGAAACTTACCAAACTATAATGATCCTGGATGAGGTTAACAAACTTGTAAGACCAATCATGTCTAGTTCTGAGTCTCTATTCCTCAAAATGGACAAAAAAAACGAAATGATGTGTTTAAAGTACGAATGGAAAAAGAGAACAGAACAAAAAAAAAGTAAGGATGATGTACATGAGTGTTCCTGCTAATGCAACCAAGGAGTATGTCTGAATTGGAGAAAGAAGTGAGATTTGGGCACTCAGAAAGTTTGATTGTGAGATCACTGAGATCTATGGACCCAAGTTTTGACAACCATCAAAACATGAGGAACTGGCTTGATTCATGAAAGAAGACAAGCTTCTCAGGTTCCCTGGATGGAAAGGGGATGCACTTGGAATGGGAAAGCTGTTGACTTGCTTGGAGTGGGAAGTTTGAAGGTATCAAGCAGACTTCCACTTATCATCCTAGAATCAGTTTCATCTCAAAACTTTCCGTATCTGGTATGATTTCTTTGGTAAACTACCAGGTGAATCAAATGATATCAATGTGTCTTGAATCAAATTCATTTTTTTCAAGGTTTCCTTTGAGGGGAAGTTTCATGATTGATTTATCCTTTCATCATTCATCTTTCATCTACCATAGTGGATGGATTTCAGTAAAATTACATTAAATTCAATGTAATGTGTGCTGGTACTGTAGACCATAGCGGATGCTCTAAAGAAAGGCCTTCAATTCTGCCTTTTAAAGTGGTCTGACTCCGTACCCAACTCTTGCTTCTTCGTATGATATCATCGCGGCCAGGGCTGCTGGTGTACGGGGCCGGGTATGCTACAGCTGTATGATGGTGTAATGTATGCGCATGAAATGTGGACGATGACTAATCTAAATTGAGAATCAATCCAAATCCGATCGCACCACTTTCTTCGATTCATTCCTTCATTCGACAACAAGAACAAGGAAAGACTTCAACAATCAACTTCAACTTATCCATCAAACTATCAACTTATCAATCAAACTATCAAATCAGATCTAATCACTTTAACCTGTTACCTATCTCAACACCAATTTATCATCAGATCACAGACCTTCAGTAGATTCGAGGGAAAGTCAAACCTTAACTGCCTTCTCTCACCATCTTCTTCTCGTTTCCTTCTTTTTTCTAGTCAGCTTCATTTATTAGGCTCACTAGGAAAAGGAACGGAAACCAAGACTTTCTTCATCATCTTATGAAACCTCTTCAATCTATCAATCATGTCGATATCAACATCCATGACGTATATACCTCTAGGAACCTCGATCATCTTCGAAAGTTCCTTTACAATAATCACACGAAGAAAGTCAATCTCGAACGTCATATGGTTCTGAATCCAACAAGCATAAACTCTAACAATGCGATCTCAAACCTGAGTTATAGACTCTCAAAGAGTCCTTCCAATGGTCCTTCGCAATTGTTCAGTCTCAATATGCAATTCGTATCATCCTCTGATGTCAACCGTAAAGACCTCCTAGGCCGATGCTTACTGCACAAGTTAGCTACATCCGATAATGAACTTGAAGCACTCGAGTGGCTTAAAGTCTTGGCTGAACATCCTCAACTTCAAGTTAATGCGACTGACACTGAGAATGGATGGACTGCACTCCACCGAGCGCTTTTCTGTGGAAATCTTAGCTTTGCGAAAGTCTTGCTGGATGAGATGGGTTGTGACATACATATCAGGGACCACGAGGGTAAGCTTGATGGTTTTCACTTACTCATGTGATTCACCATAAGATTCTGGTGATATCTAGCCTCAGATCCATGTTTTTCATCATCCAGGCATGTCAGCTTTTGCTCTCTACAACTCAACGATCGACGGCGGATGTCCAGCACCAGCTTTGTCAACCAAATCTATCCTAGAGCAGAATCGGACTGAACTCTTCACTTGGGGAAATAATCGGAACTTTGTTCTCGGCATACAAGGTGATCGAGCTCATCCTGAAAGAACACACTTGAAGCACCCACCTCAATCGAATCAACAGACTTCTTGTTTGTCTCAATCCAATACGTTTTTACCTATCCCAGTATCTGTGGTGGCAATGTGTAGGCTTCACACGGCAGTAGTGACAACTACCGGTGAATTGTGGATTTGTGGATTTGGCTCAGGTGGTAGACTTGGTTTAGGATGGTGTAACAACAAACAAGCAACAGGCAATCATGTTAATAATAACAATCTCACAGCTCAAACTCAACTTACTTTTGCGCGTGTCAAGGGTGTGTTGATGAATCAAAGAGTCAAGTCAGTTGCATTAGGACAAGATCATACACTTATCGTTACCGAAGCTGGTCACCTTTATAGTTGCGGCCTCAACCGGTTTGGTCAATTAGGATATGGCGCCGATACTATGGAGTCCCCTGAACACCCAGCTTCCAATTCTAGTCAAACCAACGAGGTGATCCAAGCCGATCCTAAGCGAGTCGTTGGCCCTCTCAAGAAAGAATTTGTCTTGGGAGCTGCTGCGTCTAAGTGGCATAGTGCTTGCTTCACTGCAGATGGTTTGTATACATGGGGTGCTCATCAAGGTCAACTCGGTTATCCTAGTTCGAGTACTAACTCTCAGTCCACGAGTATCCAGACTTCTCCTAGGAAAGTCACAGCCGCAAGCTCGCCCGTATCTCAGTTGACTTGTACAGATTATTCTACTGCTTTCCTTTGCCATAACTCGGATGTGTTTATTCTGAGATCAAATAGTTGTATCAAAGTGATCTTCCCTTCAGATCGCTTCCCAGCGCACATGCCAGTTTATAGGCCTCGCGATAAAGGTCTTGGTCACTTTCGAATTACTAAGATCTCAGCTTTCGAAGATACCCTAGCCGCGGTGTCTAATATGGGTGATATGTTCTCGTTGGATCTTGGGAGAAGCACTCATTCAGAATCGAATTACACCGCTCAAACACAGCTGACTTCCGCCAGTGCGCAACATCATTCCCAAGGTTTCTCATCAAACTCAACTTCATACAAACCTCACAGAGTCTGGAGCTTGGACAAGAAATTCACAGCTGTTACTGATGCTGCTGTTGGAATGGATGGATCGATAATCTTTTGTACAAAGTCAGGACATGTTTTTATTCATTCAAAACGATTTGAAACTCAAGCAAGTGTCAAAGGACTTAGTTCTCGATCAGGAGAACAGATTAAACATTCACGGAATTCAAAGCCCACTCGAGTTGCTCATCTTGAAAGGATCATCAAAGTTTCTGCTAATCCAACCGGTGCCTTTGCTGTTATTCGTGAAGATGCAACTTTGAAGGAGATTAAGAAATGTTGTGCGGCTGAAAACGTTTCTTTACCTTCTGCCCTAGTCCGTTTGTTATCGCATTTGAACCACTACGTTGGCTCGGTTCCAGAGCTTCATACTGTACCGTCGCAGAAAACTTCAAATGAGGTTAATCATCATTCATCTGGTCGAGAGAACGAAAATGAAGATGAGGAAGATGGATATGGCCCTAATGATCATGAATGTGACGGAGAAGAGGAGGATCATAGCTTCGACTGGGATGAGAAAGTTGGCTGTGCACTTGTTCGTATGTCTTTATATTGGGACTCGGACCAGGGACTCGATCAACCCTTGCAAAATGGTGACATCATACTATTAGTCGAGAACAAGACGATCCTAGTTCACAAGTTTATCTTATGCTCCCGTAGCAATTACTTGAGACATGTCATTGAAGGACGAGAGTCACATGAAGAGGTTGTGTATCATCAAGCTGGCACGAAATCCATCGATTGTAATGGGAAGCAACGATTGATTAATCTTCCGGTACTTCATTTTCGCCACACTTCATTGGTTGCTTTGCTTCTCTTTGTTCATTACTTGTACACCGATCATTATCCAGAGTTATGGGACATGAGAATCCTTCGTGCACTTCAAAAAGACCACCCGGAGATCATAGAAGAAACTTTCAAGCCCAATGTCGACTCACTGCCAATCCGATTACAAAAATCGAAAACTGATCTTCAACATCTAGCCAGCATTGCCAATCTTCCTGTACTACACAAGTCTTTAGTCAGAATGGGAAAAGTGGTTCCAGAACCTCGTTTATCAGTTGACTTTGAAGCTCAACTATCATGTTCATCAGATACTGAAGATCGAATCAAGCCAGATGTGGAATTAACGCTCCAATCCGACGGGGTCATCAGTTGTCATTCCACTTTATTGAGGGCTCAATGTCCTTTCTTTCAAATGCTTTATGAAGACGATGCTTGGCTTGCTAGTCGCCGAGAAGTGGAAACCTCTGATGGTGAACTTATTCGGGTTGATATGAGTCATTTCTCCAAACGGGCTATGGAGCTCGTAATGCGCCACATCTATACAGATGGCGCAACTGAACTATTCCTCACTGAAGGTATGTACTGCTCCTGATTATCTTATTTTTCATTCCAGAAGTTACCTGACCTCATTACAAATCAACTTGTTACATTCATAAAGGATTCGAGTCGCTGGACGACTTTATCGAGTTTGTGTGTGATGTGATAGCAATCGCAAACGAGTTACTCATGGACAAGCTCAAATGGATCTGTAGCGTCGTCCTTCGAGATTGCAGTATGTTCAATGTTCTTCCTATCATTTTGTTTTATCAGACGAGCTGAATGCAAACGATCCATTCGCTCATAACCTAGTCAATCTCAACAATGTCACTTCGATAGCATCTGAAGCCGATTTTTACAAGGCGGATGCTTTGAAAGAGACTTGTATGAATTACATCATGTGTAATTTGGAGACAATCTTTCAAGACAAGGCTTTAATGAATATCCCGTCAGATCTTTTGATCCAAATCGCACAATATCTCAAGCGATCCCAGCAAATCAAGTTTCCTCAGACCCGTTGTCAATCTTTGAAAGAAGCACTTTTACGTTCCAATGCTACTTTTCTTTCCGAATTAGATCTTCCTAAATCAAAGTTAGGGGAGACACCACGATTTTGGAAACAATTTATTAAATCTTTATCGAACCCATCGTCTAATCACCATCCACCTGACATCACATTTACTCAGCAGGTTTCGAGTCTGAATGAATCTAAGAGCAGATCATTATCTATGACTTCTGGAATCAACCTATCATCTAGAAGTCCAGGTTCGTATGACGCACAATCATTAGGTAAATCTGTACCGAAAGTCTCGCCACCTCCATCCACTCGCTCTTCTACCCGCATCACTTCACAATCCATCCCATCACCACCCAAAAGGGTTATAGACGATCGGGATAGAGATGAAGGACCATTTGTGATGGACGAACTAGATTCTTCTGAACTTATACCTTTGAAGAAACCAGAAGGAGGAAAACAAACAGCTTGGGAAGGTATACCTACTCAGGGCAATCGAGTCGACTTACGATCTATCATGTCAACCGAAAAGCCTAATGAATTGTCTAACGTGTCTATGTATAACCCCAAGAAAACAAGTCCTATACGAATGTCATTTGAAACTCCAGTAAATATGAAATTATCTCAAAGAGAGAAACGAAGGATTTCATTAGAGACCTCGAAACATTCGATTGATAATGGGGTTCCGATCGTTAAACCACCAGCTTGGAGAATTTCACCTTCGACTCCAAGGTCAGTTGATCTAGGCAAGGGTATTCCTAAACCTGTCTCGTTTGTCAAAGGTACTGCATCAAGCAACATGCCAGTACCTCCTATAACAGAGATTCCCGGTGAAACCGTCGAGAAACACTCGTCCGTGAATGGTCAACCGATCAGTACATCTAGGCTTTCACAATCGATGAACCGATCTCGTAATGAAGGACCATCATCAACATTACTAGGTCCTTCATCAGTGCTGAGCAAGCCGTCAGATCAAGTCGATCCTGCTTCTGCTATAGGCGCTGCTGTGATTACACCCATCAAAATGCCATCTGCTAATCGGACTAATAGTGCTTCACCCGGATTTCGCTCACATAAGTACCTTGGTCATCAAGACACACCTTGGACAAATTATGCATCTACTTCTTCTACGTCATTTTATGCATGTGGATTACCTATATCTGGATCATCACCCATATCAGAAGATCCGATCACAAAAGAAACCCAAGTGAATGGAGTTGATGAAAAGGAGAACTCAACCGGTTCCCAACACCTTAAGTTTTCAATGATTCAAAATCAACAAGAACATGAATCCTTAGCCATCAAACAAAAGAATAAACCGAACTTATTGAAGATTCAAGAAGAAGAGAATTTAAAACAATTAGAACTTAAACAAGAACTTGAATTCTTGAAATGGTTTGAAGAAGAAAGTCAAAGACATCAACGAGAAGGAGAGAAAGGAGGAGGATTGAGAAAAGAAATGAAAGTGAGTAAAGGGAGTAAAGGGAGTGGGAATGGGAATGGGAATGGGAATGGAAAGAAAGTTAACAGTCGGAAGAGTCATGGGTTGAATGGGATGAGTAGTAGTGGTAGTAATAGTAGTAGTAGTAAAAGTAAAGGATTTAATGAGATCGAAATCCAATCAAGTGAACCAAGTTTGATTAAATCATCGAAACCTTTACCCATTGAATCGATTCAAAAAATCGAAAAGAAATCAAATCCAAAAGAGAAAGTGAAGGTCAGATTTGAGAAAATGAAATGTAAGATTGAAAGTGAAGATCAGAAGATTGAAATTCAAAAGATTGAACCGCCGGTTGGGAATAGGTTAGGTTCTAGGACGGTTAAGTCTAAGTGATTGATCTCAAATGGACTAGATGGGTTTCTTTGGGTTTTGGTTTTTTAGGTTTGGTTTGAAATCTTGATTTATTTATTTATTTAGATAGATATATATATAAAGTTTTGATTTAATTTGTTTTGTATGATTCATTTTTTTAAAAGGTAATCTTTATTTCATTTAGTATTTTTGTTTTGGTTTTCTTTTTTACTTTAAAACTTTTTTTTTCAATGATTTGTATAAGGTTTAAAGAATTGATCATTTAACCAATAGAAGAATGAATGATGATTTATGTTTTTAGTGAAGATTATGAGAAAGTGAATGTATGGATTAATTTCATTTTGATTTCTCTTTAATCTATATGATTCATACTTTTACTATTTCATGATTAGAATTGAAAGGTTATGTAGGTACAAGGAAATCTTCTTTTTTTTGTTTTACTAATCTCAGTGTTTAGTTTTAAGTAAGAGGTTTGATTTTTTTTTCTTTTAAAAAAGGATAAAGTTAACTTGAAAACTAGCTTTAGACTTTTACAAAAGCTTTAAATGCATTCATTTTTTTTTACAAAAAAAAGGAAATCCTTGACAGCTACTATACAGTGTTTCAAGGAAATGTATATGTATTGAGACCCATGTAAGATTGAATTGATTTGGAATTGGATTCAGTGAGTTTGTCAAACTTGAGTCCTGTGTATAGTCAGTACCCTCCAAGTGGTTTTTGTGATCACTCAGTTCTGCTGTGGTACTGGGTATTTCTCTATAGGCAGATTTTGGTGGAAATGCTTGAGGAGGATCTTGGTGTTGGGTGTTGGTCCAAACCAAATGATTACAAATGCTAGGCGTGGGGATGTGTGCAGGACCACAGACTAACAGACACCCAGCTAAGAGCATCCGCACTCGTTTGCGGTATGTTTAGGTATCTTTTGTGGTACCTACCTGTACAGTAAGGTAAAAGTTACTGATTTTGTACAAATTCCACACTCGTGTACAGTATCTGCCACGTGGTAATTGTTACACTCCAAATAAGCAGCCACCGAGGATAATGCATGAGGTAAGGTATGATTATATTTACCTTTGGCTTACCTCAAATTGATCAAAACATTTGGTACCACAGGTCTACTTTTCCACCGGTGTGGAAAAAGCCCTGCGGTTGCGGTAAATTTACACTTACCGCACTCGATTTACCGCACAAGTGCGGATGCTCTAATTATATGTAATACATATATGTAAATATATGGAACTTGTCTAGAACCGTAATGATTACACCTCATGGCTCAGTATCAAAAGTCAATTAATCAATAAGACCTTACTATAACTTGAGTAGTAAAGCTGAAAGCTAACCCAAATCAAATCAAACCGTTCACTTAAGTCCTATTCTCAGAAAGTGCATTCTATGCCAACACTTTTCTACATGTAGAAAAGCATGTAGAAAAGTGTTTTTTTTTAAAAAAGAAAACATGAAAATCAATCAAAATTGACATTTCATGAACCAAGAGATCAAGCAGTGTTTGATGATGATGCAATTAAGGAACAGCTCTCAGTGATTGATCATATTGGAAATCAAAAGTGGTAATGTTGTCCATGATCCAATCCCCATTAATCTAAATCCAATTGGACATTGGTTGATGGTGGTTGGTGAACCTGTATGGTGAATAGGGTAGTAAGGACTTGTCCAAATTTAAGACAAAGCAAGAATTCACAAAACATGATACTTGTTAACAGAATCTGAATTCTGGTCAGAGTTTGATCAAGTGACTATGTTCTAAGGGTGTGTTCACTTGAGTAATATCTGGTGAGAAATCACATTCTCCAAAATTTCAAGTGTGTCTGTTTGTTAGTGAATATTTCATTCACGAATTCAAAATTATATATATAGAAAGTGAATTCAGATCAGAATTTGCTTCGAAGCATCTTTGTTTAGCATGGAATTCTAGAAAGTGCATTCATGAACAAGATTTTTCTAGATGTAGAAAATTGAATTTGTCTGAAAACAAATCACCAATTTCACTTTTTGAAAGCAAGAAGAGTGAGAAAGAGATTGGAATGTGATTGATTTACTGTTGACTTAAACAGATGATGATGAATTAGATTACCACTCATCATGTCCAACTCATCCGCCATAGCCTGCTCAAACTCATCCTTGCCCCATAGAGATCTTCTCAAGATTTTCATCAATGCTGGAAAAGAGTTCTTTGCTGTTATCTGAATTTTTGGTAGACATGTTAATTGAAGATGTTTGAATAGATAGACAACAAAGTTGATAGACAAAAGTCATAATGGTAAAGATGTGTTTGAGTGCAAACAATATATAGTTTTAAACCTTATTCTTGGATTTTGAAAGGTTAAGTATGTTGGACATTGACTTGGTCAAAATCAAGAAATAGACAGAATCACATTCCATGAAGGGTGAGGATTTGTAAATCTCAAATTCTTGGAATGTCATTCGAAATTTTGTTTTTTTTAATCATCATTCTATGATTTCCAAAATACTTGTAATTAACAAATCAAACATATTTCACAGAATTCAATTTTCTGTTGGTTTCAAAATCTGATTTCTGAACCAGAAATGACTTAACCACCAAATACACTCTTATAAGTAAATATGCCCAAAGTGAATCCATTTTTTCTATAAAAATTGATGATTGATAAAAGTCTTTTTTTGTAAAGGTTTTTCTGTGAAATGAAATGATTTGATTTGAAAAGCCTTTAAGATAAAGATTAAAACCAAAACCAAAGAAAAAGATAGTGATGAAGATGAAGAAGATGAATTGAAGTTTTAAAAAGGTATGAAAACATTTAATAGAATACATCAAGATCAAAAACACTCTCAAAAAGAACAAAAAGGAAAGAACTTGTAAGTTGTAAAAAGGAAGAACTGATGTGATGAAACAGGAAGAGGTGACCATATTGGTGGATGAAAACTATGATTAAATCTTGTGTGATATCAAATCTTAATCAGCAGTCACTTACAGAGAGAAGTTTATTGTGGTTGTGAAGAATTAGATCTTAGATCTTCTGTAGAGCATTAAGTCATGTAAGATGAGGATCTGAGTTGGTCTCCCCCAACAGTTTAGTTAAAATGGATTCATCTTTATAATGTTTGTGGTGATTTCTAAGGTTTTTTTAATTGGATTAATTTATAATTCGGATTGATCACTAGTTAATTTGGTATGTATTCTTTAAATTGAAAGTGATTTAAGAATTCAAATCTGATGAAAAGATGGGTTTAGTATTGAATGATTGATTTGGTTTGGAAATATAAGGAAAATACTTATTCAAGCTTTTCATTCATCATCATTCTCAATCACTCATGATATCTATGTAATCTTTTCTTTAAGGATCATCATTGATTTTTTTTCTTCAAACATTCAGAAAGTTCATCTCAAAGAGAAACCACTTTGAGAAGAAAAAATTCCCCGGAAATTTGATTCTTAAAAATGATGTTGAATTGATTTTAATTCAATTTTCAATTTTCCTCACATGTGTTTTTCTTAATAAGATAATATAAACTTTCTTTATTAGGTGAGTTACCTAAACCTTTTCTCTTGATTAAATGTTTTTCACTCATTTCTTTAAGTTGATTTAATTCATTTAATCGATTTGAATGATCAATCGATTTGAATTCTTCTTCTGATTCTTTTTCTGATTCTTCTTGATGATGATGATCATGATGAATAGAATTTAAACCAGGAATTGAGTTTGATTTAAAATTTAAAAAACTTTTCTGTGATTCGATTAAAGTGTTCCAATTAATTTGATGAGTTTGATTTAAATGATTAAAATTTAAATTAAATAATGATCTTTTTTCAAACTTCTTTGATTTCTCAAAATCATGAATCGAATCAAGAATACCTAACATTTGATTTAAATTATTTTTGATCACATTAAATTCCTTTGAATTCTCTCTTGGTACTCTTAATCCTGATAATTTATGTAAATGAATTAGTTTTGAATTATTGATGGATGAGATTGAAGTAGTAAAGTTAGGTGGACTGATCAGATTGATCGGGAAACAGAGTGAGTCTACTTTTTGAGTTTGATTTGAGTTTAGGATGGGTTTGAATGAGTTTAGTGAACTTGAACTTGGTTTCATTTCGATTGGATCAATCCGATGGCTGAGAGTTTTGAGCATTTCTTCAGTTGATCCAAGTATCCTTTCCGCGGGTTCGATCCGACTCAGTACCGGGCTTCGGTACCTGGTTGGGTTATAAATATCTTCAAATCGGAAGTTAATTTAGTCCAACTACTTTCTATCTATCATCCTCAACTTGAACCATCTCATCAAATACTCCATCGATTCTATCGTAAGTGAACATCAAAACGACTTTCTTCATCATCCTTCATTTTTAGTCCCCATATGATGAAAACAAAAATACGTCATCCTTGTTCTTTGAGCTATCGAGATGGTTCTTGAGAAAAGAAACACATCGTCATGGTTCTGACGAAAAAGTAATTAAAGTTTGATTAGCCAAATTAAAATAATCAATCCATCTGATTTAAACCATTCAACCCTTCTTTCTTTTAAAATCATCTTCTCTTACAACATACCTCTTCATCTCACTAACTTAGTTTTCTTTTCTTTTCAAATTTGATTTTTCATTAAAGTCAACCTGCCATTTTTTCAAATCATGGTTTTAGGAAAGTTAAGGATGAAGAATTCGAATGAGATTCATGAAATCATTCATCAAAAGAAATCAAAAAAACGATTAGGTAGACAACCCACTCGATCTCCATCTATCGATCCCACTCCTGAACCATACGGTTATACACTTAATGATTCGATTGATCTTCATCCATCTGGTTCTTCTACTGCTTCAAGATCTTATCGAGAATCTAAGGGAAAACAAAGATCAATGGGATCTGAGATGAATGAGGAGTTAGTGATCAATTGGACTACTAGTTCTGAAGAAGTAGCTAATCGATTATTATCATTAAAAAACCATAGAGAATTTAAATTCAAATTGAAGGATGCATTAGGAGATGAAGAAGAAGTTAGATTTGAAAGACTTTTAGATGAGGATCAGTATTTACCTAAACGATGGAAATCAAATGAGATTGGAAGACATCAATTTAATGATCTTAACCGAGCTACTCTAGCTAGAATGGAAGGAGAAGATTATGATGAGTATGTTCGAAAGCGAATGTGGAGTAGAACTCATAAAAGAGAATACTTAAATTTGAAAGAAAAAGAAGAGAGAGAGAGAGAAGAAGGATTGAAGAGGAAAGAAAAGAGAAGAGAAGAAAAACGTCGAGATCAGGAAAGGATCAGATTTCAAGATGAACAAGAGATTCGAAAGAAAGAGAAGAGGTGGAAGAGAGAACGAGAAAGGTATGAAACTAAATGGAAGATGATCAATTCATTATCCACTTCAAAAACTTCTCAACATGATCATCTCACATCCAAACCCACTTTAGAGTTTGATCAAATCCCATGGCCGATTTTTACAACAGAAGAAGAAATCAAAGATTCAACTGAATTCAAACTGAATTTCATCAATCGATTCACCATTGAATCCATTCAAGATTTCTTATTTAAAGAGATCATTGATTTGAATTTAAAGAAAAGATCATTAAATCTACTTTATTATTATATCATCCTGATCGATTTCATTCTTTAATTCTTGAAAGAATTCAAGTTGATCAAATCCAAAAAGGTTGGATTCAAGAGATCGGATTAAGAGTTTCACAAATCTTAAATCAAATTAATCAAGCACTCTGATTTGGGTTTTCGTTTCAAAAAACAAAACAAAAAATTCATCCTTTGTGTTTGTTTTTCTAAGAAGGCGTTTTGATTGAATTTGAACTTTTCATTTGTAATCTTTGATTGATTTCTTATTGTAATCTTAGGTGTTTTTTTTTGTATTTGTATTATTTTCCTTTAAATTCTCGAAAGACTTATGTATCTTTTCAAGTCAATGAATTTATCAAAATCCTTCATAGATCCAAACTGAATGACGTGTTAAATACACTACTATGTATCTTGGTTCTGTTTGACAAACCTGAGCTTAAACTGACAGGAGGGTGTGGAATTTGAATGGGTGAATTTGATTATAAACATCTCACCTCACGTCTTACTGAGGTCTTTCTGACAATCTCAATTTTATATGTCAGTCCAATCCAAAACACTCAAAGAAGTTCATATAACAGTGTGTTGAAGTTGCTATATATTGATACCATAGTTGATGGATTGTATGCAGAACTGTCTGTGTCTTTCATCTAGCC